>PVIR01007739.1:0-59580 GCA_004026965.1 Petromus typicus | reverse complement strand
CATACATTCTAGAACTCGTTTACATCTCTACTGCTGTGTTTGAAACTATCACTGTTTACGCAGAAGCCATGGGTCTGGACTGCCTGTAGTCAGTGACTGAGTGTGGACAGCTTGTTCCTGGAGAGGCAACACCAGCTTTGGTGCAGGGCTCCTTACAGGCTGTACTAAAACTTTATAACAGTACACAGTCCAACACACTTGGTACTCAAATTTCCACCCTTGTATTTCTTCTTTCTGGGACTGAGAGATGCTCACTATCTGCTAGCTCTTTCTCTACCTTCTCAATTTACTCACAAGTATTTTTCCTCTTATGTGTACAATCCTGCCTTGTCTACTTCTTACAGGGTCTAAATTGCTATATCTCAGTTTGACAATATTAACCTGTAAAATATAAATTTCAATTGCTGTGGCTACATTCTTAACATTGATATTTTAGCATTCAGAATTGCTAATGTTTCATAAAGGTAATTATTTTGAAAATATTTTCGTCTCATAACTGGAAGGAAAGTAATAAACTGGTTTGTACAGGAAGTCTACATTAGCTCATTATTTTGTGACTAGAATGTAAAAGAAAAATAAAAAAAGAAAACAAAACTTATGTATATAGGGGGAGGAGGGTTGCAGGCAGGGGGGAGGGGAAAAATGAGAATCAAACCATGTCATATTCTGGTATAAACTGTCAATGTTGAATGTGATGATGATGTGTATTCATAATGTACAAATAAACATTTGAATTTAAAAATAAGAAAAGACAAGAAAAACAAGATTACACTGTTAAAAAGTGATAAAAGTAATCTTTAATACTGACCCCAAATTATTATAGTAAGGCAACACCATTTTCTATATGTGAATTATCATATCCAAATCACTCAAAACACTTTCTGGAATAAAACATATAAAATGTTAATTATTATTATTTTATATAATATATTAACACTGATTATTTAAGCTGACACTTAGATGGCAGAAATTACCAGACAAGCAATGGAGAACACATAATTTTTAATATAACTTTCACATGTCACAAAGTATTGTTTGGATGTTTATCTCCACTGTTTAAAAATCTTGGTAAATTCAGATAAATAAAAGATATTGATAAGCTGCATTACCTTATAACTGGATTGGACCTTAGCAATATGTACAGATAAGAGAGACAAGACAAATAGAGAGACAGGGAGGAAATTTTTGCCTTTGTCTTTTATTGGTCCAAGTTATTGGTCCAAGTAACTGGTCCAAGTAACTGGTCCAAGTAACTAAAGTTAGGGATATTGAGAGATAATGGATCATAGACTATATCCATCTTGTCACTTTTATTTGTGTGTCCTGTAAGCTAATAATTTTACATTTTAAAATTGTTGAAAAAACTTTTGTGACATATGAAAATTGAACAAAATTCAGAATTCTCTGATCAAATAAAATTTTATTGGAATTTAGCCACACTGATTTTTTGATCACTTGCTTTTGGTTATTTTCCTGATTTAAGGTATTTAAGCATTTGTGGTGGAGATAATATGGCTGGCAAAGGTTCTCTATTGATTCTCCTCTGATTCTTAATAAAAGATATGTGGAATCTGCTGACTTCTGTACACATCCTGCACTATCACATTCTGGGGAGTGCAAATTCTGGCTTATGCTTCATGGCTTTAAACACACAATACCCATTTCTAGTGATCAAAGTGAGGGTCTTATACGAAGTTTGATAGTCCTTCTGAATGGTGACATCCACAAAGTTGTTTCCCTCCGCCTGTCCAGGAAAGCTTTGTCTTCTGTTGGCCACATGGGCCAGACTAAAAGTTTCAGCAGAGTTTATACTCACTGTCTTCCCTGCTCTGAACCTTGAGTTTTGGGCTAACCACCCAAAACTTCCTTAAGCTCACCTTTCTTCTGTCGTCCATTGCCAGCTTCTTTTTAATTATAATTTTGATATTTTCATATATTTTCCCTTTTGTTTCTTTTTTCCTTTTGTTTTTGTTTTCTTTTTTTTTTTTCTTTCTTTCTTAATTTGGTAACCCTAGGTATTGAACCCAGAGCTTAATGCCTGCCAGACATGCATCCCTCCACTGAGCTAAAGTGACTTTCTTACTCGTTGTCGTGCTAGTCTCTCAGTCTGTCCATTAATCCTTTTATTTTATGTTGTCTGATGTCATGCCAAACTATAGCTGGGTACTGACATTTGGTTTAATGTAGGATGAGCCAAACCAGAATTTTAGAAATACGTAAATTCTCTAACAAGAAAATTTTCCCAAAAATGTGGTGTCTTCATTGAATTCTTCGTTATGTCCTGAATTAGATTTTCTAAACAGTTTTCTCCTTAAGGACTTTTTTTCTTTTACTAACTTAAGCATTCAAGTATTTTTTTTCTTTCTTACTGTTGTATTGATCTTGTTTCCTTTTTTGTTTAAGTACCATACTGTTCTTATTTAAAATATAAAGTATTAAAGAGATTAAAATAATTTAAACCAGCATTTCTTTTAAATAAGTAAGGTAAAATAAAGGAAACTGTCAATAATTCATATTCTGCTGGTTGAGAAAGTGTTCACTCTGGTGGTTATGTGGACTTCCCTGCAAGTGTATGCATTTTGCTTACAAAAGCTAGCACCTCATTTTTAGGAGGGTGTATTGTGTACCCTCAGCAAAGGCGCAGTTCTAGTCACAAGGGGGAATCAGTGAGAGCCATGTTAATCAGGTCTCCATTCCTGGATGGCATACCTGAGGACGTCAGTTTACAGGGTGAAGCCAACCCCGAGGTCAGGCTCACAGTTTCAGAGGTTTCAGTCCACGGTTGTGTAGTTGTATTTGCCTGGGCTTGTAGTTAATCAGAATGACATGGTGATCAAGATGGAATTAGACAGAGCAAAGAATTGGTGCCCCCAAGTCCTCCTTAGGGCAACACCCCTCATCAGCCAACTTCTCAACCTCACACAGGATCTAGCACTTCAATAGGCATCTCAGATGGACAACCAAGCCTTTATTTAACATATGGTCTTGGAGCAACATTAAAGATCGAACCTATATTGATTATAAATATCAAGTCAGGAAAACTATATAAGATAATTTCCCTTGGACTAATTCTCAGCTACATTTTGTAATTTCTACTTTTTTTGTGGACCTGTTTGACTGTGGAGGTAAATATAGGACTTGAGAAGCCTCCTGGAAGTGCGTGAAGTGCTTGAAGAAGACAGAACATTAGATTTACAGCCTAATGAGATCCCAAAACACTTTGACACCAGTTGCTCTGCTACTTTAGGCCAAGTCTTTTGACTGAACCCTACTAGCAGTTGACATCACATGTAGATATAGTGTATGAAAGAATAGGCTGCAGACTGATACAGTACTTACATAAAAAGTTCTATGGAAACAAAAACTCTACTTGGCTCTGTCCACTGCTATTTTTGTCAGCCCAAGAAGTAACTGTATTGATGTGCAAGTGTTTCTTCACCCGGCCAGCATTTATTCAGTACCGACCATTCAGGTCTTAGATATAAAGATGAATTAAGACATCTCTAATACCCTCAAGGAATTCTGTGTCTAGTACAGAGAAAAGCCTGTAAATCATGATATAAGACAATGTGGCACATGCTACAGCAGGGGAGAATGCAATGGGGTCTTGCCTGTATACTAAAAGACTTCACATAAGAGATGATATTCATGCTAACAGCACAGTGATGTGAAATGCAAAGAAAGAACAGTACAGAGAGAGGCAGGTGTACAATGGCTGATGCTTGAAGATCCTCCCCACACCTTGTACTAAAGCTTAGGTGTCCTTTCCACTTGCTGTCTCCAATCATTGAATCTGGGCTAGCTCTTTGACTATGTCTTGCTTGATGGGTTGTGGCCAAATTGTTTTGTGACTTCTCATGCTATATCCCAAGAAATCTTACAGTCTCTACCTGGGCTCTGAAAATCCTTGTTTTAAAGATGGGTGGTTATGGTAGAACTAATGGTAGACACGATCAAGGCATGAACATACCTGCGCATGGAAATGTTGCAGAGAAACCCATTAATTTATGTAATAAATGTATATTGATACCCTACTCCTCTAAAAAAAAAAAAAAGAAAAACAGAAGAAGTTTTTTGTTGGAAGCTATCGAAGACATACATCTCCATGGACCACTTATATCATGAAGAGCCAGAGCATGGTGCAGAGGAGATGTTACACTGAAGAGAGAACAACAGCATTGAGCATGCGCATGAAGAACCTGACTTAGAAGAACATCTGCCAGCCTTGATTTCTTAGCATATTTGCTGGAGTCTTAAGGAGTTGAACATTTTCAGTAATAAGTGTGATAACACTGAAGAAATGTGAGTCCAGAAGCAAAGTTGTGTGGGTCAGATGAATAATTCAAATGAAGATAACAAGTCTGTGTCTCTGCCTTCCTTTCTTCTTCCTCCCCATCTTCCTCTTTGTATTGCTTCTCCTCTTGCTTTCTCTTCTTTCCTTTTCTCTCCATGACTCTTTCCTTCCTCCCTTCTTGCACAATTTTTTCTTCTTCTCCTCCTTTTTTATATATGATGGTGGTTACTCTTTCTGCATAATAATGACGATCACAGGAAGTATCTTCCAATACATGCTGAAATTTAATTATTATTTTTTGAATGAGAATTCTTACAATAGTGCATTTTATTCTTTTATTCCTATATCAATCTCTGTAACAGAGAAAAATTCTCATTGGTGGTATATATTTCATTTGTTCTTTCCTGAATCAAATACTACAGTTCATAAAATGAGCTATAAAAATTTTCTAGGTCAATAAAAAATATTCAGCCAAAGATTAGTTACTATTGTGAGAAGAATTCTCATTCAAATAAAGCCAATAAAGTAAAAAAGAGTGTTTCTCTAAGGAATGGGGGTATTGGACTATAGTTACTGGAGGAAGAATGGCAAATAATGAATATATTTTAGCAGATGTTTATCATGAAAGTACATTTGAAATACAAATATAGCCAGAATTTTTACCAAAGAGTGTGGTATTATTAATTTCATTCAGCATTAATTAAATGTACTTTCTTGGTTGTCTATTTTTCCAAAATCAAGTGGATTTTCTTAAAAGTGGTTTTAGTTTTTACTAAGAAATGTGAAAGTATTTTTTTCTTTACAAAAAAAAAATAGATACATTACAAACATTGAGTTTTTTCTTCCAAGTTTACAGATTTTAGTTAGTTTGTTTTGTTTTATTTTGGGTTTTTTTTTAGGTTTTTTTGAGACAGGGTCTCACTTTTGTGGTTCAGGCTGGCCCTGAGCTCAGCCTCAAACTCACATCATAGCAATCCTCCTGCCTCTGCCTCCCAAGTGCTGGGATTACAGGCATGATCCACCACGCCTGGCCCTGTGGTATGTGGTACTGATTGCTGGGCGTGAGTCTCCACACCCAGTATGTTATGTGGTTACTGGGAATTGAACCCGGGCCCTTGCGCTTGCAAGACAGGCGCTGGAACCACTGAGCTAACTCCCCGGACCAGTTTGTTTGTTTGTTAAGGACCAGGGATTGAACTGAGCACCTGGTACCTGCAAGGCAGGCACAGTGCCTGTACTATGAGAAACATAGTCTCACATTTAGTCACTTTCAGGTTGATCAGCAACAATTATTTCAAGATGTTCAGCAAGGGATTTTAGTATACAGTTATCATATAAACTCCTTCATTCCTTCAATCATTCACTAAATATCTTAATGATGTAGTCATTTGTGTAAAAGGCCATTAGCACGCAGAATATTCTATGTTAATTTTTCTTATTTTCTTTACATAATATATAAATAAAGGCAGTATTGTTATCCACTCTCTTACTACCATTAATACATTCATGTAAATTGCTATGGAAGTCAGGCCATTCATTATCAGACAGGCTAGAAAAAATTACATTATGGACATGGAATTTTTCCCAATAGTGATAAATGGGAGGAATAATTAAAATATATACTTACAGAAGACAGGGAGGGGTATAATCTTGTAACAGTTATGGGAACCAACTATGAATCCTGCCACTACCATTCACTAAGTCTTTGTTCTTGGATAAATTATTTAATCTTCGTCCCTCAGTGTTGCATTTTAAAATAGAGGTAAATTGTAAAATGGAGGAATTGTTGGAAGTATTTAAATAATTCATGTAACAAGCAATTAGCATGCAGAACACTCTATTAGTTTTTATTATTTTTATATGGTATATTAATAGTAGCAGTCTTGTTAGATACTGTTTATGGCCATTAACAAATTCAGAATGGGGCTGCAATTTTTGCTCACTTCCAGGGTGCACTGAACCACAAGTGCCACATGATGACTGTCCCACTGAGTGGTAGGGACAGTTCCATCAGGTGGAAGAAGATTCCTAAAGGGATACTTATGCATGTGCCACCAGTAGTTCAAGCTGCTAATCCTCATTTGTTAACATCACTGGATTAAGAAAGGTCTAAAAGTGCTGTTGTATGTATATTGGGATATTCTTGGAAGCATGACTTAGGAACTGTGGACAACCACTCGTCTCCTCATTTATAGTAATATTCTTTGACTTGCTTCTTGACTGCCATACATTGAACAATTTTGCTCTGTCACGTGCTTCTGTACTATTTCTGCCTCAGAGCCAACTGAACATGAATTTAGTCCCCTGAACACTGAGCCAAATAAAATTCTTCCCTTTAAGTTCTGTCAGGTGTCTGACTAATACATAAAATTGGTACAAGAGAAGTAGGTTCGTTGCTGTGGCTGTATCTGATCATGTGGCAGTGAGGACATGAAAATTGTTTCTTGAAAGATTTGGAGAAGGTTTGGAAATGCTGGCTACTGACTGAGAAGACTCAGCTGTAAAAAGAGCTTGGTGGGTTTTCCTGGATAGAGATCAGAAGATCAGAATGCTGACAGGGATTCAGATCTGGCTCAGGACATTTCAGCCTAGAACGAGGATGTAATTAACAGGTGGAGCACACAAGCGTTACACTTTGGCAGAAAATTTGTCATTTTACACATGTCCTGAGACTTTGCAGGAGACAGAGATGAAAGGCAGTGAACTAATTTATCCGGTAATGGAAATTTTAAGACAGCCTAAGATTTAGACTGTGGCATGGATACTGGAGGCTGCTTTTAACCAGAGGAATAGAAAGAACTAGGGGATAAAGAACAGAAATACTTACAATGCTTAAATATTGGCTCCAAACAAACCATATGTAAAGTTGAGGCCTGAAGAGGTGCGGCTGCTAAAGAGCTTAGCAATATTAAAAAGAAACTAATTACATAATACAGGGATGTAAAGAAAGCTGCTTCGAGGCCATCTCAAGAAACAGGAAGGTCCTAATGATACAATGATATCAGGATGACAGGTGCAGAAATGTTAAACTTTCATTTGAGATAGGCATGTCTATGACCCCTGCTTGAGAAGGGTCACCTAGAGAAATGACTCCCAAAGATTTATTTCAGCCCTCATTCATGGGGGTGTGGCAACTGCTTCTGTTACTAGCAGATCTTAGATTTGTTCACATGATGATAGTCTTATGGCATATAGAATGCAAGAATTGTGGGTCAGGGAGGCTTTCACTCACATTTCCAAAGAATATTCAGAAAGTCAGGCAGGGACCTCCTGACAGGGCAATGCATATGAAGCCACGGGAATAAGGCTGAAAGTGCAGTGGAAACCCCAGGAAACCAGGTAAACTAGGAAAATCCACAAAGGAAGGCTCTGAATAGAGTCATCCTGAGCAAGGCCTTGTGTACAGTGTCAGGTAAGGCCATAGGAGTGGGCCCACCTATGCTTGATGGTGCTCAGATCTTATTAGCTTACACCCCAGATACTGGAAATAGTGCCTAGGAATTTAATATTTGCCTCGTGCCTTTTAATCTTGCTTTGGTCCAATTCTTTTCTATGCCCCTATTCCTCTGGGGATTGTTTGTTTGGGTTGTTTTGTTGTTATTTTGTCTTGTTTTGTTTGCAGTATGGGGATCTAACTCATGATCTTGTGCTTGCAGTGCAGGCACAAGCTCAAGGCTGAGCTAAATCCCCTGCCCTATTCTTATGTTTTGAGTAAGAATGTTCATCCTATGACATTGTATGACAGGATTGTGCAGCTTTATTTTTTTTTTAAGACATTCATAGGTAAGACTTTGCCTTGAGTCTCAGAAAAGACAGGCTTGATCTTTTGAAAAATTCTAGAACTATTAAAATATTGGAAAAAGGATTATTGTGTCACTGGTTGTATAATGGGTAGTTGTATTATGATAAGTACAATTATGAATTCACTACTCTCTTTATATGGATATTAAATATGATTTAAGGAGATATATTTATATATGAAGTAGAAAGGGGTAGATGCTAAAAGCTAATCCTGATTCATCAATGTAGGGAGGTAAGAACTGCCTAGTAGGTCAGTGAAGTGAGCTCCTGAAGTGTCTGGGTAGGTCATGATTAGCAAGACCTAGGGATTAGGAATATAATCTTTAGCCTTCCTCTCTTCTGGTTTCTGGTTGCTGCAAACTAAACATCTTGGATAGGCTGTTGCCATGATATTTCTGCCTTGGTGCTGGTCTGCTATAGTTGGAATTCCATGAAAGCCAAACCAATTAAAACTCTCCTTTTTAGGTTGTGATTTTGACTACTATGCCTGGTTATCACTTTCCCATGTGGCTCATTTGTCTTTATCTCTGTTCTCTCTTTTACTATCTATTCATTTACTTAAGATATTTATACTTTTAAAGAAACAGTCTTTCAAATATTATAGTCTTTTTGCTTATTAACCTCACTTAATTGACAAACATTACATAGTATTGTATTGTGTCAAGGTAAGGAAAAGGTGAGAGTCAAAGTCACTGCTGGGACAGTTTTAGTTTACATGTATCAATCACATGACACTTTCAGGCCATGAAATATATTTTTATGGTACATGATTTCAGGGAATAGTCACTGCCTAGGAATGAATCTAGTTTGGAAATTTCCTAGTCATGTGATTTTTCAGAAAGTCAACTAAACTCTTTTTGGCTCAATTGTTTGTCTATAATAGAATCGTAACAGTTCCTACTTCATGAGGATTTTGTGAGGATTAAATGAATTAATACAGGAATACAGGAAAGGCACTTAGAAATGCATATTTGTACATATTGAGGACTCAAGTAATATTTCCTTAAATATTCTGCTTAAAAGGCCTAGTGGTGGATTTGAAACATTTATAATTATTTTCTTAGTCATGTGTCCCAAGACTCCACACCATCAGATCAGACTCATTCAGTCTTTCACTTCATCTGTCTGTCTGTCTGTCTCTCATTTTCACCAGACATCTCAATTCAGGTTCTTCAGCATGCTTGTTTCCTTCTGTTCTCATGGCTTTACTGTTTGTTGGAGGTTTTAACACAATTATGTACCCATTTTTATTAGTTACTTAATTTCCTTTTCTTCTACAGTAAAATGTAAGCTTCATAAATGCAGAAAGCATTTCTTCCCTCACCATTTTTCAAAGACAAGTACATGAAATTCATGTATGAAGCATAAAGTAAAACAAAATTTGGTCATGTTATTTTTATCTCAGAATTAAGAATCTGTCTCATAGATTCCAATATTATATCATTTTTCCCTAAAGTTTTCTGTGAGTGTGGCTCTATTCACCTCACTCTGTCTCTCTGAGCTTCAATTTAGATACATAGCACAAGATGCACGAAGTCTTACTGCTCAAAAGGATCTGTGAAATCTCATAGACCAAAATGATCATATTATTGAAGTGGAATCTTGAAGTAGAGAAATGGCTTGTTTAATACCATACTGTGTACCAGAGGAAGAATATCAAAGAAATTTAGATCTTCTTCCTGGTGCAAATCATTCACAGAGTCTTTATCTGTTTACACAACTAATTATTTTTCATGACTTCAACACAAAATTACTGAACTAGCTGCCTGTCCTGTCTATCTATTTTATCTCAGAGATATATTAGAAAAGTTCCTACTCTTGAAGAGAGAGCATCATTTGATACAAGCACAATTCCATGTGATCATGAGAATTTATCTTCACATAAACAGCTACAAAAAGGAAAATCAAAGCTCTCTGTTGAATATTTACTGTGAGCCCATATTAGGGGGCAATCAATCCTCCTGATGCCTAGAAAAGGGGAAAGTGAGGGCTAAAGAGAAAAAGAAAGGTGATGCAAACTTGCCTACTTTCAAAGTACATGGGGGGCTGAAAGGTCAGTGCCTCAGTGTGGGCAAAGACAAAGACACTCTGAACTTGCTGTTACTTATTGGGCACACACAATAACTAGAGGGAGTATCAGGTGAGTTAAGGGGCAGTGGTGATCCTGCATTGATGAAGACCTTGTGCCAATGAGGATTTTAGGTTATGAGAACTTATGTTGATGAAGGCAGTAAGGCTGTCTTCCAGTAGAGAAAGGGGGCCAAGATGACAGGCCAATGTGAAACTTGTCCTTGCTTCTCAAAGAACCAGGATGTCTTCAACTGATGTACTTTTTCCCTTGAGTGTCACAGTATCATGGGACCACTGAGGGCTCAACTTGTGATTGGAGGCAAAATAGAATTTTGTTTCCATATCCCATAGCTAGTTCCTGGGCAACATGACACTGAGCCTTAAACAGCTATAGTCACACTTTAATTGTGAAATGAGTTTTCCCCAAAATTTATGTAAAATGGTTGTGGACAAGCCCAGTCTTATTCTCAATGTTTTCAGTCAATTAATGGGGTCTTTACAACTCAGTGTGATAGGTACCATGGTGATTATCATTTCCCAAATGCAGATGCTAAGGCCTTGCTTGAATAGCAATGCAATGTGTTTGCCAGTGGATCAGACTAAATCCTTGGTGGTCTTCCCAGACAGCACTCTCTTAATTACAGGTTTGTCCTGCCCTACTCAAAGCAGAGAATAAAAAACTGCAAGGTAGTTAGAGGAGACTTTTGGAGGAAATTTTGCTTGGCTAAACTTTGAGGCACCTAAGAGAACTTTGGAATTTCCTTAGGTCAAACTACCTTTTATAGTAATAGCTAAGGCAGAACATTCTCACCAAGAGTTTCTTGTTCTGCTTTGTCTGAACACACTCATGCTATTGTCCAGCAAATTTAGGGTTACCTCCTCCATTCTCTTCAACCCTCTACTTCGCTTGTCAAATCAGTCAGCTCTAAACACTTCTGCAACAGAGCATCCAGATTTACCTGAAATATGTCTGTGGCTTCTCCTGGTCTCCTGTGACAGGCCATGCTTGTCCAGAACACCTGACACCTATATCATCATGGTCACACTCATGGCTGTGGTTCACCCTCAAGTATTTTTTGGTGTCTCTAGTGAGGGTTGGAGAGCCAAGGAAAAGCATGTGCCTATGTTACCTGCTACACATAGGTCGTACAATGACCAGTGTGTATGAACATCTCTGTGAGGCTTTATTTTAGCTGTCAACTTTACAGGGATATTAAATTTGATGGGATATGAGGTTTGTCTCCTTCACCCCCCATGCTCACCTGGCTGCATGAGCTGGAACTCTTTACATTAACCCCTCCCTAAGATTGGATTTATGCCATTGGCTGTCTTGGTCCACAGAATTTGTTGGAATGAATTATCTCACTCCTCCACCATTGTTCTGTTCAGCTTGCATACTATGAATAGATAATGGGATTTTTTCCACCTGGAAAATCATGTGAATCAGTTCCTCACCTTTCTCCCCTTTTTCTATTATATAGAATCACCTGTTACTCTTGGGCAACCTTGGCTAAATACTTGCTGGAAACTTTCTTCTCTTTCACATTCCAGACACAAACCTATGTATAATTATTTGTTCACTTCCATGTTCCTTCCTCTCTTTAGTGCCCTTTGAGATGCTTATGATTACAAAAGTACTTTCTTTTAAATGTCTTTTGCCATGGAGGAGAGCTACTGAGTCAGAGTTCTTAGGGGAAACATTCTGATATTTTGGCAAACATTTACATAATTGTGATGATTTGTGTGTGTGATCCCTTTCTCATAGAATTGAGCACAGTGAATTGGAAGAATGTAATAAATTAGTATTTGGACATATCACTGGAGAAAATGTCTGATATTTTACAATTAAGGATTTAGAGAAATAACATTGAAGCTTGACTATATCTCCCCTTACAGCTAAACTGAAGTCAATGTGCTTGGGATATTGGAGTAAAACATCAAATAATAAAAGATTGCATTCTATTATATGTGAGACCATGGAAATTTGCAACCCACACCACAGTTTTCTCATCTATAAAATGGGATAATAATTTTATAATAAGTTATTGACTATGAGACACAGTACTGATCACTTTAAAAATATTCTCCAAATGATTACTTGTTTTATAATGAGTTATCTCATTATTGTATATAAGTAGGTTAATTTTCAATTAATCATGGAATTAAATTATGCCAACAACATACACTGGAAATGTAAATTGCCCTTAAAAATACTAGCTATTTTCCATTATCATTCTAGCATTCAGTAAACTACCCATATCTTCATAAGCTCTAAAAGAGTGGAATTGGCTTGCTATCTTGGAAAATATAGATTTATGACAGAACTGAATCTAAGATCATGAGGGGTTATTTTATGATCAATAATTATTTTTACTTTTCTTTCTCTCCCAAAATATTTTCTGAAGGCTGACCATATTTTATATTACTAATAAATCTTCAAATTACCACATGAGGAAAATTTGAAAAGGGCAGTCTTATATTGCTTATTCTTGTTGCTCTTAACTGCACAAGAAAATAACAAATGAGACTAGTGTGTTTCTGGAAGTGATTAGTGATATTCATTTTGTATTTTTGAAGAGTTCTCTATAAACCAGAATGTTGTTTCTTTGTTTTTCTTTTGAGAGAGTGTCTTGCTTGGCAGTTCAGGCTGGCCCTGAACTTACTATGTAGCCCAGGTGAGCCTCGGACACAGTAATCCTCCTGCCGGTGCCTCCAGAGTGCTGGGATTACAGGCATGAGCAGACAATGTATAAATAATGCAGACTATGAATAGATAATGGGGTTTTGTGAAATCATCCATGCTTGACATTGTGATATGTGGTATCAGAGATCTAATTCTCAACCTTATGCTTGCAAGGCAGGCACAGGAACCACTGAGCTAAATCCCCAGCCTAGAATATTGTTTCTTATTCTAACATGTAGAAAAATCATGTGAAATTCTAGCAAAAATCAAGGCTCGGCTTCCATAAATTTGGAGTGAGATTCTGTATTTCTAGCAAGTGCCCAAGTAACATTGATGCTTGTTATCTGTAAATCAAACTTTGATTAATGTGATTCTGCAAATTCCTTAAGCTGAGAGCTTTGAAAACATGCATTTTCTTAGGTCAGACTCTTAAAGATCCTGATTCACCAATACTGGAACCAGATGTCTATATTTTTAATATTAGCATATACAATTCTGACAATATGCCTGTTTAGGAACCGCCAAAGGCTTTCCAGTGATGGAGGTTTTGATTTATCTGTGTCCGGTTGACCTCTGCAGCCTATTCTTTGATACCATATTCCCAGACTGCTGCAGCAACAGTTACATTCCAATTCTCTGAATACACTGTTTTTTCAGGGACTGTTCCCTGGGATTGAAATTTTGTATATTAAGGAAAGAACTACATACTCTTAAAGATCTGCCTTCTCCATGGAACCTTCCTGGTTGCTACAGTCCAGTGGTTCTGAAAGATGATTTTGTTTGCAGCTCATTTTTAAAGACTTTTGATAATGTCTAGAGATATTTTTGGCTGCCATAATGTGGGGAAGGGCTGTTGGCAGGGAAAAGATGCTAACACACATTTAAACTCTCTGTAACACATAGAATAATGCCCATAACAGAGAAGTGTTTATCCAAAAGCATCATCAGTGCTGCAGTTCAGAAATCTCCTCTAGGCTAAGTTAGATAACCTTTCTTTTAGGCCTTACTTAATTGCTTTTCTCCTATTACCATTCACACTTTTTTTTGCTTCTGGGCATTGAACCTACCACTCCACATATGTTGGGTAAATATTGGGTCTCACCACCTAGTTTCACACTTAAATTTTTATTTATTTATTTTTTGTCCTGTAGTAGCCTGTTGGTTTCTTGGATAAACGATTGTCCCTTTGACCTCTATTTCCTCACAAGTGGATGTCAGTACTCACATATTATTCCATATAATTTTATTGTGAGAGAAAAATTACATACATATACAGAAAGGGAGTAAATACATCCCTGAATATATAACTGAGTTTATAGATCAACCTATATGCAGTGTTTTTTGGTGGGCAGATAATCTCCTCCAAGTATCTAGACAGATTCATGGACTCCGGCTGAGCGCGAGATGTTACTTTGGCCTGAAAGGCATAATATCAAGTCATCAATCAACAACTGTAGAATCAACCTCTTGAGGAAAACACTCCATTTATCGTGTGCCAATTGGAAGGAATACAATTGACTCGAACCAGCTGGCTCTGGCCTCTCTGAACGCCTGTGACCCATTGAATCAGGTTGGAATGCATCCATAACTTTGAAGGTGGATCAGGAAAGATGGCAAGCGTGGACAAAGTCAGCTAAGACCAGCACTCTTCCTGTTTAGAGTATTTGATGCAAGAGACACAATGATTAAAAAATAAAAATCTCTGTGAGTGAGGTCAAGGGTAAGGGTGGGAAGATGGGTTATTCTTTACGATTTCACAAACTGACAAATTGTGTTTAGTTTGGAAAGAACTGAAAAACCTCACATAATTCAGGCTGTGCTCCATTTCATCAACAGTGTGGGGAAATAATGAAATCTGCAGTCCCTGCTTTCTGTCTGTCATCTAAGCCATTTCGGGGGTAGTAAACCTGGGCAGTGTCTTTCATTTGGGACCCTCCCTGGGGAGATGGGGTTATTAATAAGACATACATTGGAACTCATGGCTTTTCTCCTACCTGTTTTTGATTTTATTTCTTCCTAATGTAATTTCACTGACCTCTTGGAAACCAGACAAATGAGACCAGCTCTGCCCTGACCACATTTTCCAACTTTGCTCCACAAATTGAATTGTTACACCATGTGAACAATTTTGCTCTAGGAGATGGGGAATGATCTCTGAGGTTTCTACAAAATATTTCTATCAAGGGAAAATATTCCTTGCTTCATTGTACCTTCACCTACGAGAGAGATTCACTTGGTTTTCTGTTATTTCAAGTGGTGACACTTTCATAATCTTAATTTCAAGCAGCAGACTGTAACCTATGAGAATGGAGATTATGTCCTTATTGTTTACTATTGGATCTGTGAAGCCTAACGTAATTGCTGGCAAGTATTTTTAGACTAAATTAATAAATAAATGTACATAAATGATCAAAATATGCAGGGAATGCTTAAATTTAAAAAAATATTACAGCAAAAGATATATTGCCATTAATGCCCTTCAAATACTTCCCCTCCCTATGAACACACTTATTTCATAGAATTGCCTCTGCAAGTCTTTTGTGTCTTTAGGAAGTATGATGAAAAATTACAATGAATATTGTTGCCATATGTAATCCAACAGAAAGACAGGATTCTAAAAACATTCTGTTGTGTACACATCTACCTTAGTCGTGAGATTCTGAGACTTGTGGCTCTTCTCCAGAGTCAAAGTGGTGATGAAAGGTCAGTGTTTTGAGTCCATTTCAGGTCACAGGAGAAGCCACTACAACTCAATCACAGACATGAAAGAGGACTTCCAAAACTCTAGAAAATGTCCAGAACAATGATTGGACAAGTGTGTTTGAAGCTAGAGGGAGTTTTTGAAGTGGAGTAGTTACAATGCATTTTTTATTGTTGAAATTTAGATGTTGACTGCATTTTTGAGTCATATACCACAGCTTATGAAGTAAATATACATATTTGTGTCTATTGACATATAAATGAGTGTTAGGTGTATGTGTTAGAATTAAATAAAGTCTGATAAGAAGTATTTTTTATAGAGTTAAATGTTTAGAGATACCGTCAGTGGTCAAACCTCTTCATTATTCTGTTTAAGATTTCCTGAAGACCGATAGTACTTAAATCTATTGATGCTTCACTTTTCTGTAACACTTCACCCAATGAAAGTAATTCCTGTCTCTACTCCTCCCCTTCTTTTATGTCTATTGTTCTCTCCATTTACTGTTTCATGGACAAACACCAACCCTAGTTTTATTCCAACACTCTTCTTTTCCACTCTTTTTCTTTGTTCTCCTACACAGACACAGGTAGGAAGGTGAAAAGAGAGAGTAACAGAGAGAGAGAGAGAGAGAGAGAGAGAGAGACAGACAGACAGACAGACAGACAGACAGACAAAGACAGAGAGAGAGAGAAGCAGAGACCCATTCATGTATCCTAATTTGCCTTCAGATTTCTTACCACTCACCTTGTATCTCTGAATAGGGCATCACAATCTAACTCACATCTCCAGAGCGGGGTTTTTGGCACATGTTTCTGTGAAGGTCAGGCAGTGAGTAATTTTAGCTGTTGGCGCCATATATCCTCCGTTGCAATTTGGCCAATGTGGAAGGCAACAGGCAGAGACATTATGTGAATGAGTGTGTGTGGCTGTTTCCCAACTGAACTATTATGAAAGCAGGCAATAGGCTGGGTTTGGCCCATAAGCTACAGTTTAATGACCATAGTTTAAATCATTCAAACTTATACTATTCTAGAAAACTATTTTTTATCTTCCTTCTCCTTTTTAAACCTTCAACTTTTACTGCTCATCCATGCCAAGTCCTTCCTTTTAACCTTGCTCTCCATTTTATTAAACTATTAACCGAATCCTAGAGGAAAACTCCTATCTTTGGTTCTGCCTGGACACAAGCCCATTTTGCTCTGACTTCCCTCCTGTGGCTGAGGTTGAAATGCCTGTGTTCTTCTCTGAGTCTAATTCCACTGCCTACGACCTGTATCTCCTCTCTTGTACTTAAGGGAGTATTTCAGCAATGTGTTTCTCTCTTTTCTGCCCTATTAGTTATTTCCCCTTTGCCAGATTGTTCACATCAGCATATAAATAAACTGTAGTGGCTGTTATCTGAAAAAAGAAAGGAAAATGAAGAAAAGAAATCCCCTAACCTCATGCACCTCATGAGCCACAGCCCTATATCCCTGCTGCTTTTACAGCAAAAGGCAGCCAGTTACTGATCGCTGTCTCCATTTCCTGTCCTCCCAGGCTGTCTTCAGTCTCCTCCCATCAGATTTCCATCCCATAATCTCACTCATCGAGCATCCCAGATGACCTACCTCTGTCAACTCCTCATTCTCCTGTATTTACCGTTCCAATCCCTTTCTAGTCTCAGCCACATATAAAACAGTGGATTGTTGCTTCCTCTGCCTGGTTTCCTTCAAACGGCTCCTCAGATCCCCTCCCCCATGTTATTTCCAGCTATTCCCTCTCTGGTTCACAATTTCTTGACTCTTAGGTCAAATATCATCTTTTTTTTTAGCAACCTTCTGACTTCCCTACATAAAACAGCAATCCTTCTGTTGTGTCTGCCATTAGGAGGGCTGCTCACCTGCTTCATTTTCCCCCACAGCACTTACTGTAAAGTTCATTATGAATTTACATAGGGTTGACTCTTGGTCATTTCCTCCCACACTAGACTTGAGAAAAAGGCGTTCTGTTTGCTGTCATGCTCGAAACTCCTACGGTTCCCAGCACAGAGCAGGAACTCAGTATTTGCTGACTAAGGGAATGAATCTGACAAATTCCTTCTGCATATGCAATCATATTATAAGGCCACTGTTACTTTTTGAGAATGTTATCCTCAGTTTTCTGCAAAGAAGCCTAAAAGCCAAAGTGAGTGTTTTACATTTAAAAAATCATATCACAGATAAGAAGCAAACTCTAATTTTTGGAGATGATCATCTAACCTGTTTAAAACACTAACTATGGAAGCTTCCCTAGGGAAGCAGTGGCCTCCAGGTGCTTAGTGTTTGCACTAACCTGAGACTGAGTACGGAACCCCTGACTGCAGAGGGCCTGTGAGCGACCAGTGTCAGAGGAAGGGGTTAAGGGCCTCAGTGGCTTGTATGAGATCTCTCTGTAGCTCTCACTAACTGTCTGCTTTTTGCTCAGTGTTTTAACTTCTCCTTTCTGTTGTTTATTTTGATTTCACAAAAAAAGAAAAGAAAATTTTATAACAAAATAATTAGAGAACAGCAACATCACACTGCATGTAACATTATCTTCAAAGTAGTCCCTCAGAGAAGAGACAGGCCTCAGAAACTAAAATGTGCAATACACACACACACACAAGTGGAGAGCAAAACAGCAGATAGATCAATGGGAAACAGGGTGAAGTTCAATTTCCCAAATGAGTAATTCTGTTTCAAAAATATTTTAATTTACATATTAATTTATTCCATTCATATTACTAATTTCTCTTATTTCATTGAAAAGTTTTATATTTTTATCTGTTTCTTTATGAGAAAATGATTTTTATCAGTGACAACTTCTATATAACTTAGTTTCCTCTTCTGTAAAGTGGGTTAATGTGTGACTTCTAAGTAGGTAAGAGGATTAAACTAAGTAAACTGTTCACAGTGCTTAGAAAAGCATAGGCCACATAATAAATTCTAATTATATCCTAAATAAAACCAATGTCTTTCTTCCTAACTCTTGGCTGTGGTTTTAGCAACACAGTTTGTGGTGAGTGATTTTAATTCTCCCTCTGAAAGCCCACACAAGACACAGCACCTTACACTTTGTCTTCCTGAGGGTTGCAATTTCTTCTGAGTGACATGATGTGTTAATTCAAAGGTGAAAAAGAAAATGAAATGGAAAGCACAGCAAACACCTAGTCAACTCGATTAAACATCAGTTTGGCTATTTATTTTTTACATTAAGTGACTTGCAATTTGCCATTATTGTCAGATGAAAAGCCATTCTTTTTTGAGGCGCAGGAGGACATCACTCAAGCATCAACTCAAGACTGACATATACACTTTGGATTTATGGAAACAGAGTCTGTGATGATTTTCTGGGGCCACAGCTGCACAGGGCTGGGACTCAGGCAGTAAGAGAAAAATCATTCAGCCTTGTGGTCTTCTGGGTGGATAGACACTGTGGCTTTTGGGCTTGGGAATCTAAACTGGCCTTTGTTTTCTTTTTAGTCAAATGGGCCAGACCTCAGTATGGCTGCTGCACATGTGTGTACCCAGGAGGACATGGTTGCCTTTTGTCTTTACTACAAATAAGAAAGTTTCTCATCTGAACTTCAACCCTTCTTCTGTGATTCTTCTCCTCAGTGCACATGGTAAGAGGTAAAAAAAAAAAAAATGTGCTCAGATTGAGTGTTGTACCAGGTTATTCAATGCGTTTGGACTAAACTAGGCTAAGGTTCAAAGGTTAGACAAGACCAAACTGAGTGTCATGGGTGACCTGAAAACAGATTCATCTCTTCAGTAGCAGTGTAGTTAAGATGATTATAGTTGCTCCTGTTTAGAATTCTTAAGCTAATGACATTACCAACAGCTGGAGGCCCTTGATGAGGAAATTTATCAACTTTCAGGCAAGGAAGGCTTGACAGGCCATGTAGGCATTTCTCAGGGAGACAGACTGGCATGTGAGCTTGGGTGTGCTTGACGGATTCTGGCCTCTCATCACTGTAGTCAGCTACTATTAGTGCTAATGCTGACATGCTAGTTCTTCTGTTGATGACACACTCCAAACCTGAGGGGTTTTACCATCCCAGATGGGACACATCACTCGGTCCCACTTCTGTGGTACCATAGCTACAACTGTGTCCTGTGATGAAGGGCGATACCTGGGTACAAAGCTACACAGAGCCCATGTGGAAGTTTGAGCCTTCCCCTCTGCCTTTCTCACTGATATCTTTCCCTGAGCAAGTCTTCTCTCCTGGACAGTCCCATCTTCACCCTTGTTTCACATGAGCAATATGTGGATATTACCTGATAGAATCCTGTTAGAATCCCACAGCCCACTCCGAAGTTAACAGTGAGGATCTTCATGTTCTCAGGGTCCCCAGATGTCTTGAGTGCATTTCAAAGAGTAAGAAGGACTGTACTGAAAAAATATTTCCCACACAACCTCTGACAAAGATACAGGAGTTGGTTTTCAGATGGCAAATTGGATAATTTTAGATTTCTCAGGAATTGGGTTTTTTATAATGTTGCATGACACAGGAATGACAGTTTCCTTCACCATTTTCTTTTTGTAATCCTGTTCTACACCAGATGTGTTAACTCTCCTTAATCCAAGCTCCTCTCCCTTTCACAATGGAAGAGCAGGCTCAGTAACTTAATAGTAATATGTAGCTATTATCTAGTAATATTGATTACACTTTCCTGTATTTATATTTTTAGCAAATTTAAACACTTCCCTATAGAGTTAATTTACAGACAAATTTATTTCTATTAAAATATTATTTGTGCTAAAATGGAAATTTTAAGTAAATAATAATACTGTACTGTATAGCTAAAGCAGAACTCATGTCAACATGACTTTCGATGAGAAAGCATTGATTTGGAAGTTCACTCTTGAACTAAGAAAAAGGTCAAAAGTAAGCAGCACTCTCACTTCTTTGGTTTTAGTAATTTAACCAGCTAGGATCTAGTTACATTGAAGATTCAGAGTCAGTTGTCTTGGACTTCAAACAAGTTTCAGGATGGTGTTTGTTGTTAATCTCACTATTTGTTCACCTTGTATAACAAGGTTTGAAGGGAAAGAAACTCAAAAGGCCCTCCACTACTTTGAGCAGAAACTCTTCTAAAAGATTTTTTTCTGATCCAACAAATTTAACATAGATTACACTGTGATATCTGTTTAACACTTATGCTAATCAAAGCATTGTCTGCCCATTTTCTCTAAATCAGTGGTTCATAAAATTTAATGGTTTTCAGCCACACAGATTTCTAGGGTCACAGTTTCTGACTGAATAGGTATCAAGAATGGCCAGGTAATTTGCATGTCTGAAAAGTGTCAAAAGTCAGCCATAGTGTTTGTTCAGGGACTGGGCTTTGAAAACCACTGCATTCTCCTGCTCTCATATATATATTTAATAATATATAATTTATATTTTTCCTATATAGTGGTATTGAGAGAGAATAAGCAGAAGAGCAAGTTGTTTAGCACCTCAGTTTGACTACAAACTTGACAAATGATTGTTCCTCCCAGGGCCCTAAACCATTCAAACAATACCATAAGTGAGAATTTATATCAGTATATAGGAAGGGTGAGAAATTGTGTCAAGATGCCCACAGCGAGAGCCTACACAGACACACAGTGTACTTGTTTTGGTGGAAGAGACTGGAACATAAAAGACAGAAGAGATGGCTGGTGCTGCTGAGCAGGTTGTGGACAGTTGTAGCAATGCTGCTTGCAGTCTGTCTGTGCACATCTGGGCATTTACAAATACTGTGCCCTCATCCTGCAGGGTTGTGGTACCACCTTCCCTTGATCTGCCCTCACTTCTAGTTCATGGAACACCCCCAGAAAGACCTTCCTAAACACCAGGGTGGCTGAGTTAAGGCTCCTCTTTCTTCATAATCCATACCTACCTAGAAAACAACTTTATTATTCCATTCCCGCACTGTTTTATTGTAGTCCACACACAACTTTTTTTTTTTTTTTTTTCTCTCTGGGGTCTAAAAATCCTGGACTATGTAAGAATACACAAGAAAAAGAGATGACTGACTCTAATTTCAAAATCAGGCTGGTCTTAAATTTCATCTCCCAGTTTAATTAAAGGTCCAGGAGGATAACAGGGTGTGACACTCAGTGACCATCTAAATAATATGACTAATATGAATTCAAAAATGCTTAAAAAGAAAGAAGTTTGCTTAGTCATAAAAATGACACATGCTCACTTGAAGATGAGTTAGGAAGGCACCAGAGTAACACGTGTAATATTACAGCTGAGAGGTAACTTTACAGAAGTTTACATATATCTCTATATGTCTTTATTCTGTATAAATAATTATATATAATGTTTGTTTTAATTGAATGCTAAAGTATACGTAATTTTTGTTTTCATTTTTAACTATCATTTTATATCTGCAAAATTTGTATCCCTACAATAAAATATTCTTTCAGACACACTCTGGGTTTTATACATTGGAATCCTCTGCCTCATAAGAGAGAGAGAGAAGGAGAAAAAGAGAGGTATCTCATGAGACATTTAGACATTTCCCGCTTCCTCTGGGACACCTCTTCCTCCCAGCTAAAAATCATTAATAAATTAGAACCATTAAATATCTTTGTTCTTCTGTTGGTACTATTTCATTTGTTTTCTTGGCTTCATTTTATTTTATAAGGATATATTGAGCTTGAAAGAATAAATCTGTGTGTATGTGTGTGTGTGTGTGTGTGTGTGTGTGTGCGCGCGCGTGCATGTGCTTATGTGTTTGCTTTAATTTTCTTCCAGGTTTTTCTTTGGCCTGGTAATTTGTAATATTACAAGTAAAAGAGAAGCCCAGGGCTAAGAAGAGTAACTGTGACAGAACCAGAGTGGGTAGAATCCTGTTGACTTATGAAAAAAGCACTAAGCTGGGAGGCAGCTACATCTGCATGACAGAGCCTGGCTTCGAGGAAATATAGCCAAGACAACTGTATGTCAACTTTTATCATAACTCTCATAGTTTTTTCACTGTGATGTGTTTCCTAAGAGCATGGGTTTTTAAGTCAATATTTTTTTCATTTGTAAGATAGCATAATAATACTACCTAATTGTAAAAGCTATAATGAGGACTAAATGGAAAAATATTTGTAGAGTGTCATTAGAACACCCGGGCCAATAAATATTAACAGCTGAATAATAAACTCTAAGAACAGAAAGTAGGGTACTATAGCTGGATCCTGGGCAGGGAGGAAGAAGAGCTCGAGGGAACAGGGGTGTTAAGGGATGGATTCTACAGAACACTGTGGCTCAGGACGGTTTGGATTTTAAGCATAATCAAAAGTAAATGGAGGAACTGCAGCAGAAATGTGACATTATCTGATTTCTGCTGTAGAGAAAGATCTGACTGCCTTGCAGAGAGAATACAGGGTAAGATGAGAGGCCAAGTGCTCTTGCTGCAGCTCAAGATGTGGGCTAAGGTTCTGACAGTGACAGTGGTGAGGCCACAACTTTCAGGGACTGTTGACAGGATTTAATGAGAGATTCCTGCAGAGAGAGGGAGAAGCAAGGATCAAGGAAAGCTCGCAGGCTTACGTCAGCTAATTTGTAGAAACTGGCACCACTTACAAAAAGTGGGCAACTCAAGGGAACAGGTTATGAGAGGCCAATCAGGATCACTGCTAAGGCAGATGGAGTTTGGGATATTTCTTAGGTACATGAGAGGTACGCAGAAGGTCTGCTCTCTGAAGGCCAGAAAGCAGCTCAGAGCTGTACTCCAGAATAAGGAGCGTGAGAGTTGAGATATATCTTGCACAGGCTTGTGAAGGTCTTTTAACATGAGAATGTAGGAAAGTAAGTCCCTGGACACTGGAGCTGCACAAAGCAAGGCTATTGCTTTGCCTGCAATGGGGCACTTGTACCCAGCAGGTGGTAGGTACTTGCCTGACATCTTGAATTGGCATAACCTCAGAGTAGGGTATGCCCTTTAATTGACCTTGACACTTCAAAAATAGCTTGAAAAATCCAAACCCTTTGTCAGTTAAAAAATAAAATACGATTACTGCCAGCTAGACAAGAGTGAGATAGTTAAGCAAAACCACATTTATTTGAAGAAAATAAAGGATGAAAATGTATTTCATGTGTTCTGAGGTTTGAAGATGCGCAAATACTTACCGCTGTGTTATGAACATACTCCGACTAGCGGGAGTCACTCTCCCATTCCCAGAGCGCTTGTATTTGCCTAATGCACTAGTTTTAGAGAGTGATCTTTAAAAAAAGATATTTTCTGCATAATGTTAATAAAGCATCTCTTTTGCCTGAGGTCATGAACCTGAAACAATTAACACAGTGAAATCTGCCACACATTTAATCAGAGGCAGTTAATTTGATTTTCCAAAATTAAGCAGAGCATCAGTTTATCATTAGTCCTGAGAATTACTGCACTCTGCATACCCCAAAAGGGTTTTATTTGATATGAATAATAACAACTTACAAATATATTGATGATAATGAATATCTAAATGTTCTTTAAGGAAAAAAAGATTCTCTGACAAGCATAAATTCTGACTTATGATGGCCAGAATTTTAAAATTTATGATCATTACAACATGAAAAAATAATTATGAATAATAAAAATCTGTTACAATAATTAGCTGTAATGAATGCTCGTGGTGAGCTAAATGGACCGAAACAATTTAAGGCAATAGCACATCATTTGCATTTTGTTTTATGTCAGATCATTTTATCATTAGAGAGAAAAAGAAAGAGAAGAAGAAGGTAAAGCACCAGAGGAGACAAAAAGGAGGCTGATGAGAAAGCAAAATAAACTGTCAGGCTTCTTGAATTTCTGTCTTCCAAAAAATAGTGGAAAATGCTGTGTATTGCAGTCTTCACCTCAGTTTTTGCAACTGTTGCAATTTTTGAGGGCAAGAATAATGTGAGAAAATAAATGATTATCAGTACAGTAGACCTTAAGTCAAATGAGTCTGAACTTCCACCTGCCTTCTTATGTATCTGTGACCGAGACAGCATCCTTAACTGGCCGCAGACTCAGTTTATGCCTGCAAAATGGGATAGTAAGCAGGGCCTCAAGCAGTGAGGAGCGAATATGTAATATTACCATTGAGCTATTGTCAGATGCTCAGAAGGTACCTGCCATTCTCCTGGATACCTTCTAAGGTTATTAGATCGAAACTGAGTCAGCCTCTGGACTCTAATTATTAAGTGCTGTAATTACCCCTTGTCCAGAGGAGAAACATAGATACAAAGTGGCTCAGTCCGAAGGATGAAGTATGCAGTGCCTTTCCGTATCCAGGCAGTTTGGGTTCAGACTTTATACACTGGCCCGAGAGACTTCCACACAGTCCTTAAGTCACAGCGAGAAGCTCAGTGCAGGTCAGGTAAGGGCTGTTTTCCATGTTAACTCTGTGCCCTTAATGGATGCAAATCGGTCTCGCTCTAATGCATGCAGACCTGCAGGGTGAAGGCCAGCATTTGATGTCGCTTTCAGTCTCCCATGCTGCCCGTCCTTCCTGCAGCGATCCTTGCATCATGTGACAGGAAGTTCATCACAAGGTGATTTTCCTTGTTTAGAAGATGATAAACAGGTGGAGTGTCATTACCAGTCCACAGAGGGGGGTTCTTTATGACCTTGGGTTAGAGCTAAAGGCCATTTCTTTCAACCTATCATCCAGGGACTCTGGGAGGAGCCCACTCCCACCAACTCCGGCAGGCACACCTCTGGCTCAGCTGGTTTGCACTTCCCAGCTCCTTGGCTTGGTATCCACTAGAGTGGAGAGGGGCTTAGAAAGGTTCCTAGAGTAGGAAGACATCAGGTCTGATTTGCCCTGGGTTTATTTTTTTTTCTTCTTGAGTTTTTACTTGCAAATGAAATTCCATGTATACTTTCAGTTTGTACCCACTCATAATATTGGAGGTGAGCCCTCATTCTACGCCCTCAGTTTTCTATTCGAATATTAAAAAATAGAACATCATTTTTCCAATCTAGTTTTGTTGCTTCTTCATTTTATATCAGGAGCTTGATAAAATAAGATGACTTGGACTTCTCACCAGTAGTGGCACATCTGGCATGGTTTGTACTGAGCTACAAGAAGTCGAACCGAGAACAACCAAAATGCACCTAACTGGACCTTTCTGTTACATCTGACATGAAATAAATGTAAAACCAAAGCACAGAATAAAATTGCAGGGGATTCCCATCCTGTTCACCCCTACTTTTCCTGGGTCAGCTTTCTTTTTCTTTAGCTGGTGATGAAAGACTGGAAGCCCACGTCCACCTCCCCTGGCTCTGAAGAGGCAGCTTCATTCATCCTCTTGGGTGGTCTGACTGCTTGAGGTTCCCAGATGCCCCTGCGCAGAGCAAGGGCTGTTTCCCCTTCCTCATCCACAAACCGGAAACAGAGACCTTCTCCTGGAGTTTCCCAGAGACCAGGAGACGGTTTTGTTTCCTCTTTTCTCTTTTGAGAGATGTGCCTCCTCTTGCAAGACAAATACCCCCAGGCTGAACGGAAGCCTACAGGAACTTCCTGCAGCAGGAACTTGTTTGGAGAAAGGAAAGAAGGAAAAGCCAGAGTTAGAAAAGCTATTTTGGCTTCATTTCAACTTGGGCCAGCATCTACCGATCTGCGTTCCCAGAGAGCAGTTGGCTGTGGGGCTGAGTGTAAAGCACATTTGCATCTCCATCCAGAGCCAGCGGTTCAGCTCACGTACCTGCTGGGACTGGAATGGTCTCATTCACCCAAAGGGTATATTTGTTGCTTAGTTACAGAAATCATACAACTGAAAGTTGTTTTTCTCTGATGATAGTCAAAAAGGATTAAATTTCTAAAGTCCTAATTGCAGGTAGTTTTAGGCAAAACTGAAAAATGGAAGAGAGAAGAGCACACCCCTGGACTGTCAGTTATCTCAATTCCATAACAACAATGGTTTACATTTATTTCCCTGTCAATTCTTTTTGGGACAAAATTATTAGTCAAGAGAAAAGATATAACATGTCTTGCTGAAGTAATGGCTTTTAGTGGCCTTCCATGTACCAAAGGAATATTCACGATTCAGCTTCTACTCTTTCCATTTTCTAAGAATACCTAGTGAAGCAATTTTGCTCTCAGTTCATAAATTGGGATTGCTTAAGAACGCAGCATCTGGCCAGGTTGTTTGAACTGATTCTCATCAAAGGGTTCAAAGTCCCCTATTCCAAGGCCTACAATTGTTTCTTGAATTAATTGTGTATGTTTGTCATTTCTGGGTCAAAGAAAATTTTTCTCTTAACCAATTACTTTCATGTAAGACCAGGAAAGTTGGATATCAAAATATATATTCCCCCAGATACGATTTCAAATGACTTCTTTGATAACATTCTGCTCGGTAGGTTCAGTGCACCCATTACATCAAAGCTGATCCTACTTTTTTTTAAAGAGTTTTTGAAATTGTGTTTTCCTTAGAAAATACATATTTCAGTTCTCTCTTCATGTGTACTTTTAAGCTACTGATGCACCTTCAAAAGAAAATTTTCAATAACCTTTAGTGGAGATGTTCAGCAAACGATTCTTATTCTGACCAACATAACCTCTAAGAGATTGAGAAGTTGTTAGGTCATTTTGGGCAGGTCTATAAAATGTTTAATGTTGGCTAAGAACATAGGGAAGGCCTTCAAATTCCCGGCTGGTCTCTTGGATGGTGACACGGGCACACTGTCTTTCCCATTCCCATCCCAAACTCCTGCTTTCTGGCCGTAGGAGACACCTGAGTCATCACACCTGGTCCCCTGCTGTACAAGAGACAGACAGCTGAGGCAGGGAGTGAATGACTTTCTTGAAAGGATTCATGAATTCCAGATGAAAATGTTACCACTGATGGAAACATATTATGGAAAAATCTTATATGGGTTGAATATAAATTTATGACCCTTCATACTTTGTTCAAAGTGTCTTACAGATAAAAGACTGGAAGTGGGATTTTTTTTGTGGTAGTAGGTAAATCATTTTTTAAATTTTAATATAAAAGCTGGAAGACAAAAGTACTGAAAAGGACCACAGGAAATATATTAGAACATACATGATAAGAATAAATGGGAATTGTAACAATGATAGAGAGCATGGGAAGATAAAACTAAAATAATTTTTGTATAAAATTGAAATCCATTCTTATCTGTCTAAAATACAGTTATAACAGTGGAAGTATGACTTTTAAGAGCCACTCAGATATTTGAGGTCAATTGGAAGTAAAGATAATCTCAATAGTAAAATCAGTCTTACAGTTCTAAGATTTCATGCATTTCTTTATTCCTGAACATACAATAAATACTATAAGGGCTGACTACAAAATTTTTGAAAAATAAATGATATATCTGTATTTATGATAAAAGTACCATAAATGCCATCATAAGTTCTTAAAATACAAAATAATTCTAAGAAAGGTAAGCAAGGTATGCTTAACTTTTAGTTTTTCAGTACTGGTCAATGAACAGAGGACCTTCCCATTGAGCTACATTCCCAGCCCTTTTTATTTATAGATTTTTTTAAAATTTTGAAATCAGTTCTTGCCAAGTTACTAATGCCCTGCCTGTGTTTAAATTTGTAACCCACCTGACTCAGCCTCCTAGAGTACTGGGATTATAGGCATGCATCACCACCCCTGATTTCCTCAACTTTTACAATAAAAGTACATACTCTCCATGCAAGAAAAAAGTGGTCAAGAAGTACTTCATGGAAGATCAAATTCATGAAGTTTAGTAGTACCAATGAACTATATTTAAAGAGACCATATAGGAACTTTGATAAAGTTGACCAGGTTTGTCTAACACAGTTTTCCCTTTTAGCTAAAATACCTTGATCTTAGCATGAAATCTTAGAAAGAGGGTCTTGTGATTCCCATGTGTCCACTGGATGAAAACAAGGGTGGGTATAAGATTTAAGGCTGCTCATGATTGACGTTTTCTTTGGTTAGATGTGTCTCACCTCCTCTGCCCTCTGCCGGTTACCTCTTTTACATCAATAGCTTCAATAATAGCTTGTATCTAGATGTCTTTGGCTGTATCTAGATGACATTGACTGTGTCTAGATAACATTGGCTCTGTCTAAATGATACATTAATTCTGTCCCTAGACCACACTGTTCCTCTGGGTTCCAGACTGGCATTGTTTGGTGACTGTATTTCTTGTCCTTTAAAATTCTTAGAGGAAACTAAGAGGAACTCAAAGTAGCCACTGTTTTGATGAGCACCACTATGGCTTCAAAACAAAGTCTCTGGGATCTTACCTAACTTACTCTTCCCTAACCACCTTCCAGTTTCAACACAACACCAAAGCCTGTTGATTTTATCTTTTTAACTGCATTAAAATCTGGCAGCTTCCCGCCATCTCTATCACAGAAAATCTCCAAGACACAATAAACCCTTACTGGTTTGACTGAAAAATTGTCCTTCTGCCCTCTATATCAGCCAGGGTTGTCAGGGTTTTCCAGAGAAACTTTTGTAGTCATCTCTATATAAACAGATTTACTCTAAGGACTTGAGTCACTGGCTCAAAGGGCTGACAAACTTGAAATTTATAGGAAAGATCAGCAGGCAGGGTGGGACTTCAAGCTAGAATTTATATTGTTGTGTGTGTGTGTGTGTGTGTGTGTGTGTGTGTGTGTGTGTGTGTGTGGCTATGCATACAAGTGCTTTAGAGATTAAACCCAGGGCCTACCTACCCTACACAAAGCAAGTGCTCTATCATTGAGCAACATGTCCAGCCTTATGTTGAAGTCTTAAACTTGAAATCTGTAAGGAAGCCCAGCAGAACAGGATTATACGTCAGTTTTTCTATAGTATGTTGCAGTGTTGAGTTAAAATTTCTTATTCTTTAGAAAACCATAATTTTGCTATCAAGGGCTTCAGCAAATTAGATCAGATGTGTAAATCCCCACCACTGAGGGTGATCTCCTTTACTTAAAGTGGGCAGATTGTAGATCTTAATGGTGTCATTAGTGATTCACATCTTTAAAGAATTTGAGTATCTTCCAATTACTCTATCTGCTCTAACATCTATAGCATAGTGAAAACTTGGTAAACCGTAGCTTTTATCCCCCCACACATTTACCATCCATGGCTAGCCACAGAGGGAGGCTTTCTTATATTTCTGTGGTTGAAGCTCTTGCTTCCAGTACTTTTGGATTTTTCAGGCTTTTCTTCTACCTGGGATGTCCTTTCCACCCTTACTAATGTTCCTGTGCAGCCTTCATATTTTTGTTCAATTGTTCATGTTCGGTGAATCTTCCAGACTTCTTTGATTATGTGAAGTATGTTTTAGATGGTATTACAGTACTGTAAACTCTGCAGCTATTAATAGTTGTGTAATTACTTGATCCATGAGTGACTTACCTCTAAATAATAACCACCAGTTTCAAGCTAAAGGTGTAAATGAGGTCCAGAATGTATGATGGAAACTGTGAAGTAAGAAGAAAATGTTCAGAGGGAGAAGGGAATGGGGTAGGAAAAAGTAGGGAAGGGAAAGAAAAAATTATAATAAAAACAAAAAATGGAAACAAAGCTTATGTCTTTAGAGAATTCAGAGGTAGTAGGGAGAGCAGGGGAATGGGAAAATGAGAATAAAGATATATCATATACAGATATAAATTCTTAATATTAAATGTGATCATAATGTATATGTAAAATTTGCCTATATACTCAATTTAGAAAAGAACAGAAAATATTTTTTTCATTTATCTTGTTTTTAACACACTAATAGGATCATATAATATGCTCATTAAATTCTTGTTGAAAGGAAGGGATAACTGACAGATGAATGTATCATTTATTGAGTGAATTACAATGGCACTTCTGTTCAGGAACTCAGTTCTTCCCACGATTCGGTCTCAAACTGAGTTGGATGAGAACTGAATCAAATTAAATGGTTAGGTTCAATGTAGACCTTACAGGGAAATTTGATTTGGTGCTTGTCTAGTTCAATATGCGACCAGAATTGTGGAGAGAATTGAGATCATGAACTGTCCTACCACTATTCCCCAAAATGCATTAGGTTCTTTGTGAGCAGAAATCATCTCTTATTTGGCCAATTTATTACTTTTATTACTTGGAATGTTAAAATTTTACCTTGAAATATTTAGTTCATCAATATAGATATATAACTGTTAAATGACTGTCCCTACACATGAAGTTTCAAGAGGTGGATCTGGGGGTGGAAGCTGCACTGTGTCTCTAGCATGGCCATGTACAGAGGTACCTGCTGATGAGGCAAGTGACTCAGGGAGCAGCTACCATGAAAAACACTCCCTGGTCTTCAAGAGGCAAAGAGAGTGACTACAGATGCTGAGTTGCCTTTGCTTTACTTCAAGTTCACGTGTGCCTTGATTTCAGTCTTCAGATTCTAAGAGATTTCCATATTCTTATAATAATCTCAACTTTGTTCTTTCCTTTTGACATTTAGCTTATTTTCACAAACTTTATCCCTTGTAACTTGAATAACTCAATACCTGTTATGCTTTGTGCTTAGATGCCCCTCAAGACCGCATGTGGATGCAGTGGAACTTTTATCAGAGGAAGATGAATTGGTAATGTGTGATGCTGGGGTTAAGTGACATGTGATTACTAAGCCACTACATGTAAGTCATTAGTTTCCCACCACCCTGATCCTGATAGTCTGATAAAAGGGGCAGAAAGGTGCTCTTAAACTGCCTCTTTCCTTTGCTGCTTTGTGTGTGCCATGCTGTTTCTCCTCCATGATGCTTGTTTGTTCTCCCAGCCTCTGAGCTTTGTGATTATGGACTGAAACCTCTAAAAAAACTCTCTTGTTGTTGCCATTACTACACTGTGGGTGCCACGAACTCTGTCTCGTGTTATCTTTGCTGCCTCATGTACCCCATATTGTTTCTCCTCTGCAATGTCTGTTTGCCATTCCAGCCTCAGAACCAGAAGATTATGGACTGAAACTTCATTGAGCTGTAAGCCAAATAAACCCCTTCTCTTTTGACACTGAGGGCTAAGTATTTTATCTCAGCAATGAGAGGAAAGTAACTAACACAGGATGTCTGTAGATAAGAGCTGACAGGACCACTGTGTGGGATGACTCACCGAGCTGCTGTACTTGACTTGCTCCTGCTGCTCTTTTTCTTCCTTCTCCAGTCTCTTAACTTCTCAAGTGCATAGAAAGTGATATGGGATGTGTGATTGTGCTGGCCTGGTGGATGATGGACAATGAAGAATTAGCTAGGCTTGAAGGTATGATGACTTGGTTGAAAATTCTAGAAAATGACAAGAACAACAATAAGAGTATCTTAGTTGCTTTGTCATTACTGGGATAACATACCCAACATGCACAAGTTAGAGGAAGATAGGTTTGTTTTAGGTCAAAGTTTGCAGAGGTTTTGGTGCAGAGTAGAGTGGCTCCAAGGCAGAAGAGAATGGGAAGAGGGATATGGCGGCAGGCAGGAGCCCACCTTCCTTTTCCCCTTGGTATTCCATGCAGGCTACCAGCATATTGATTGGTGCAACCCATGTGGCAGACAGGTCCCACCTTGACTATACACCCTAGATCCAGCCACATGGGAAAGGACCTATCTATGAGTACATCAGGCGTTGGTGGATATCTAGAGATAAACCATAAGAAAAAGTTGCTACTTTTAGGAATTTAAATTATTTTCATGATTCCAGGCAGTCCAGCAGGTCCAGAAACTTCCCTGACTTGGCATTCCTTTTCTTCCTGGCTGGATAAGTGCCTTCCTTGTCCTTTCTGTCTTATTAGTGCACTTTCTTCATTTATTTATATAACTGTTTTGATCAATTTTTCTTATTAAGGAGTGAGCTTCTTTAGGTGTAAAGGATACTAACAATAATTTCTATATTGAAGATGTTGGATTAGTGTCTTTTCATTCTACTAGATAAAATGTAATATGTTTAATAATGTTAACACAGTCTACATGCATATTTTACTTATGTGCTGCCAATTACTTTTCTAAACAACTCTATTAAATTCATTATATATAGCCTTGTGTTTAACTGCAACCTGGTGATTTCTGGATTCTTAAAACTGTACCTTTCCACATAGTGTTATCATGAGAAAAACTGGTATAATATATGACTGTACTTCATTTCTTTAAATACTGAGTAAATAAATCCCATGAGGTATGGTTATACTCATATGAAATGAGGAGGCTTTGCCCATCCCCTGGCATGTTTGGAGGATCGAATTATGGTTCTTTAGCTCTCTTTGTCAATAGAATATATTATAAATTCATAACAGTCTCTGCCTTCAGGTTCAGTACAATAGATAGTAAAAGAAGGCAGAGATGAGAGAGTTCAGGTTCTAGAGAAGGAAAGCAACAAAGCTAATGAATACTTCAGGGTGAAGAATGACTGGGAGTAAATCACTGATTTTTAGAAGTTGGTTCTAAAACCGCACTGGACTGTTATGGTTCGAATACTAGAGTGAGCCTCATGGAAAGAAAGGACGTGTAACTCGTCAAAGAAATGTGTTCGTGGAATAAATACTGAATGAAGATCACCATAAGAGAAAAGGACGAGGCTGAGGTACAGTCACGGAAGTGAGTGCCTGGCATCCATACTCACGTGGAGATGTGTAGGAAACTGAGAGGCTGAGAGGAGGAGGAATGACCCGTGTCCTGGATCATCTAGAATGCAAGGTAGCTGTGTAATGTTAGAGAGGACATCAGTGGTCTAGGAGTTAAAATGGTGTGAACATTTACCTATACATTTTTACTGGAAGGTTGTATTATAAAATTTGAAGCTAATGAACCTTAATTTCTACTCTGTTAGTTGCTAGTAATGCCATATTGTAAAGACATTTTTTCTGAGGATTATGTTCAAAAGGAATGTAACACTTTCCTATATTTAATATTTTCAAATATTTTATTCTACCTAATAAACATCATAGATTACTTTAATCAATACATATTTATAGTTCTTGTGTTGAAGTTAAGTACATATCCATGTCCAGCATTGTGCTATGTGGTACTGGTTGCTGGTGGGTGTGAGTCACCATGCCCAGCACTGTTGTATGTGGTTACTAGGGATTGATCTAGGGACCCTGTGCTTGCAAGGCAGGGGCCAGAACCACTGAGCTAAATCCCTGGCCCAGAACTGTATTTTTTGAGTCACAGATTCATAGTTAACCTGGCCTTTGTAATAATATACACTACTTTAAAAGTGGAGCTAAATATATAAATGGTGATTATTACAGTCTCTAATTAGTCTATATTTATCACTACATTTTAAATTCTTAGAGCAAGGGGCATGCCATTTCAGTAAATATTAATTGTGTTTAATTAGAGACAGAAGTAATTTACATACAATTAAAATAAAATACTTTAAAAATGTACAATAAACCTCAAATGAAATAATTAATATTTTCATTTATGAAAATAGGTAATATATTAAAGTCAATCTCATAAAACTTGTGAATTAAAACCATTATGATAAATAGTTTTATCTTTGTTTCAAAGAAAGAAACAGCAACACAAAATGCTTCTCAACATCAAGAACATGTTTGTGTGGGATGAGTAATTTGCCACATCTGACATTGAAAGGTAATGTAAGTGACCTCTCCACTCTAAACATCTGGTATGTCTCCAATAAATAGGACAGTATAAAAAGTAATATAGAAGAAAATCTTGCTTAGGGGTTTAGGGATATAGGTTTGCTGGGCTGGGGGATTATGGATGTATATGCTTTTAATCATGGAAGATTATAAACATACAATCAGAGTTTTTATTAAAAATATAAATAGATTCTGAACTACCATTGGAAACTAAAATTGAAGCAGTGAATTCCAATGACAATGCGATTTTCTTAATAATACTGGTGCCTCTTTGATCAGAACTTTTATTTTGCTAAGAGTGTTGCTAAGTTGATTCAGTTCACTAACTTTCATATTTATAGCAATCTTAAAGGACAAGTATGATCTCTAATTTCTTTTCTTTTCTGTTTGTTTGTCTCTTTTCTTTTGGTATTATGGATCGAACCCATGTCCTTGCTCTTGCCAAGCAGGCGTGCGGCTGCTCAGCAACATCCCGGGCCTCTATCCCTAATTTAATTATAGAGGATCTGAATTGTAAAAAGTTTAACAAATGAGCCACAGGCCACAAAATACAAAGTGATAGAACAAAGTTTGATTTCTGACCTTGTAGTTGTTACAACGTGTTGCTTTTGCTACCTACTTTTTAGAGTTGTCCTAAGACCAAGATAATGAAAATAATGGCTGTGATCAATGCCTTGTATGTGCCAGACTGCAACCCAAACTGTACTGAAATTACAGAGAAAGATTACTCGGGCAAAACATGCTGCCTCTTAGGTACTGAATAAACATAAGGTCCTTTCTTTCCACATAACACTGAAGTTAATATGTTGTTAAATGAGTTATGACAATGACACATTATTATGTACTGACATGAAAAAGAACAAATATTACATGGATGAGAGACAGTCCCTTTGACTACTGTCGTATTTAGAATTTCAGTCACTATTCATAAGACAGATTGTCTATATTTAGGTTGGTAAAAATAGCCAACATAGCCATGGTTTAGGGTTAGGTCTGCTTCATAAACTCTTGTAGTTTGGGCATTTTCATCTAAATGCCAGGCAATTTGCAGTTATGTTATTTCTTATGACCTTTCAGTTAGTCTGCAATCTATTTGACAGTGCTCATCTAACACCTGGAGCAATTTTGCCTAATATAAGAGCAAGTTTTCCCGAGACACTGACTTGGGCAGAATAAATCAAAAATAATCAAATACTTCTGCAATTCTTCTATTATCAATGTATCTCTGAACTATAGAACATAAAGAGTCGTTTTTATGGTATGATTTGTTCCTTTGAAAACCTATGTTAACTCGAGCTCATAGTCTATTGCTTTCTTTTATTAAAAAGTAGTAATTTTTATGTATATGTAGTTCATCATCCTACTAAAATGAGAAATAAATATGTGTATAGAGAAGAGTTTTACACTACCATTATGTGGCAGATCTTTGAATTTCATCATTTATGTCCATGAATTTAGATAAAAGTGGAAGAGAGACTGGGAGATGTCTGTTAGATATTGAATCATTATCCTGCCTGTTCCACATGTGTATTATTTACACACATTTAAGTGAAATATCTATTTTGAGAGTCAGAGGTAGCAACTTTTATTACTTTCTATGTTTACCACACCAAGTACAAAAGAGGTATGCAACAGTATTCTTTTGTTCACTTAATCAATCAGTTCGAGAATAGCATAAAGATGTCATTGAGTGTCTATGAACTGACTTCACAGAATTTGTGGATCTAACCTGTTAATTCTTACTGGTTCTATAATTTTAGGGAAGATATTTAAACTTCAATTTCACTCAGGTGCATTAAGGCTAATAATACTTCTTACCAAGTAAGATCAAATAAATTAATGACTACACATGGTATATTGTAAGAACTGAAAATACCATTAGAATTATTTATTTGAAAGTATTTATTGAGAATCTAGTGTATGCCAATTAAGGTCTGAGAGGAAGGATTAAAAAAATCCAATCATTTCTACCTTAAGGAAATGCTAAGACACCTAAGGGCATGTGATTAGTGTTAAGATCCATCCTGTAAAATTATGGCACAGCCAGTGTCTAAATGCCTTAGGAAACCAGGGAGGAAGTAAGAGGAAAGTGATATTTGAAGCAATACTTTCAAATAAAGGTGGACCTGAATAAAGGGAATAAGCTGGAAAATTGTAGAGATTAAACACATGCTCAAGTAACTTGTCTAAGAAGCGTCTTCACAAAAGTCATACACTTCGGGTTTTATATTATTTTCTTTCAATGGTGAGGCTCTTCCTTGCAACACATCTTGCTTAATATGTTTCTCTAATTTTCATCCCAACAAGTATACACTAAAAATTCTCCTCACCCTGTCTCTGCATTGAATTTGAGGAGTTCTTCACAGGGAAAATAGAAGAGTCCTTAACCTCACTTGAGTTCTTAAAATAGGACAGCAGTCTATAAAATGGGACAGTGATATCCCCAGGGATAAATGTGTGGGACTCCGACGTCTCTTTCTTTTGGGCTCCTGCCCTACATTTATGTGCGGGGCATGTCTGGATTTCAGCGACATCACGGAAGCAGACTTTGAGAGCCCTCGCTGGGAAGTACACTCCAAGGGAGGAAAGGAGAGGTAACACAGGAACATCCTGACCAGCTTCAGCATATGCACAACGTGCTTTACACAGATATTCCTTGTTTAGTGGCCAGCCTGGTTAATAACTATTCTGACTGACAACCCACCTGTCAGAATAACAACCTGTCTTTTTTGGTACAGTTCTGTATATTTTGTTGATAGAGCTTCTGTGTCTTTTGTTGTTGCTATGGTACACCTTGTTTATATAGTAATGCAATTTTTGCTAATTGCACTGTATAGTACAGAACTGACCTTTTATGTTCTGCTATACATGATAGTATTGCATGTAGGAATTCTGCAAATAAATGTAGATCTTCCAAGTTGGAGCTCCTTTCGATCATTTCTTTGTTCAGAATCATGTACTTACTATATACAATTTCTCATTTAGGGATCAGTTTATTTAATGGCAGAACCATACTTTGGTTGTTAAACAACCAAAGTAAACAACCAAGAGACACATTGGCTTATTTTGGCTTTTATTTTGACTGTTTTAAAAAGTTAGATGAACCTCATGTGAAATTTCACCAGGAAGGTATGCTCTGCTGAAACAGAGAGGTTTAACTGTTGAAAGGAAGATTGGAAACAAATCTACATCTTTTGTATAGTACATTAAATAAATAAAATCCCCAGAGAAGTTGCTAAAGTTACTTAAATGATTAGGTCACAGAAGAATAATTATAATAATGTATCATCATATTAAGCTTTGAGCACAAAAGAGAAGGAAAATATTAACAATGATGTTTTGCAACCCCTCAGGAAACAGGTAGTTGCAGTGTTCCTGTGCCCTTGGTGAGCCTGAGTTTGGCAAGCAATCTTGTGGGAGGTGACATAACAGGAGAAAGATTAAATCATTGCAAGTAGTAGCTAGATTTAAGCCCTTGAAAACAAGCACAATTTGTTTTCAATTACTTGATTACACAGGCTTCAAAGATTTTTCCCCTATGCCCTGGGGTAGGCAAAGTCTCCATCATTTTTAAACATCAGCTTTAGTTGAATTTTTGGTTTCAGAGAACAACCCTGAGAACACAAGTAATATAAATTTACACATCAAATAAATTCAGCCCTGAAAATATGGAGATGACAAGATAATAAAAAATATAGGAGCAGAATGATTGGACAAGGCCTAGCAATTTGCCAAAATTTTGAGGTCAGATGTCCATGAGCCATGAAATTGTCTAAAAATTGTTCAGGGTAAATAAATATATGTTTGAAAGAACTGCTTACACAATGCTTTTTGAGTTCTCTCTCTAGGAAAACGATAATAAAAGTTATATGAGAGAAAGTTCTTTAGGGCCAGGAATAACATGAATGCTGGGGGATATGCTGATGCATAAACATGACATAGTTTGCAATGCATAATCAGCTCCTCCTCCTGTTCATAGGAGCACAATTAAAGCAGCATCAACTATTTTTAAATAATTCTATGTCTCTTGAGCATTACAAATTTTTAGTTAGCTGTCTAATTTCATTTTATAGCTAATTTTAAAATTTTTATATATTCCTTATTACATGAAGTTTAATTAGATTCACTCAGTTTGATATTTTTTTTTACCCTACCATTCTCCCTTACAGCAGATTTCTTATAAGCTTTTGTGGCAAGTAACTGCAGTGAAGTAGGGAGATAAGAATAAGAAATATTTTGAACTTGCTTCTTCTATATGAAAGTTTGTGTTCACTGACCAACACCCCTTAGCCTTCCACTCCCCACCACAGTCTGGAGAGTAACTACCATCCCGTTTTCTGCTTCAGTGAGATCACTTCTTTTAAATGCCACATATAAGTGAGATCATGTGGTACTATCTGTTCTTTGGTTCAATTTACAATGTGACCATAGCTAATAATATATTTTGCAAATGACTAAGAGAGCAGATTCTAAGTAGTCTCATATCTCTAATTATATATGTATTTAAGATATATATGCTAGTTGGCTTAGTTGAAATATCATGCTCACATGATAAATATATACTCTTCAGCAACTGAATAAAAAAGAATTTCACTGCATTTATGCATATTCTCTCTCTCTCTCTCTCTCTCTCTCTCTCTCTCTCTCTCTCTCTCTTATTAGACAGGGTCTCACTTTTGTAGTTTAGGCTGGTCCTGAACTCAGCCTCAAACTCAGCAGTCCTCCTGCCTCTGCCTCCCAAGGGCTGGGATTACAGGCGTGAGACACCATACCTGGTACTGTGGTATGTGGTACTGATTACTGGTGGGCATGAGTCTCCATGTCCAGCATTGTTGTATGTGGTTGTCAGGGATAGAAACAGGGCCCTTGCATTTGCAAGACAGGTGCCAGAACCACTGAGCTAAATCCCCCGACCCCATATTACTTTACCTTTACTCCCTCTCTAAAGCCTTCTTTTTTCTCTTAATGACTTCATTTGGGAAAAATTCAAATAATTAGAACATAGTTTGAGTAATCTCTGGAACTGTTTCTATCTGTGGTTAACAATCTGGGAGGCCAGTAATATATTAATTTTTAGTATGTGGAATGCAACAAAATATTTAGTTAGATGATTCAGTTTGGCTGTATGGAAAATGTTTTGATTAGTTAATAAAATTCATATTTTCAGTGGTTTATCATGTTTTGAGGATTGCCCAAGATTGATCTCCATCTAAGCCAGTCCTTTGGAAAGACCTTAGTATTAATCTGTTCTGGCTGACAAAACAGACTCAGACTGAGTGGCTTAGGCAACATCAGTTTGGTTTTCACAGTTCCAGAGGACAAAAATCCAAAACCAAACTATCTTGAGAGGATGTTTCTTCTGCTTTGCAAGTGGCCATCATCTGACTGTGACCCATTACATCAAGGATCCAAACTTAACTTCTGTTCTGAAAGGTACAAGGTTCTTGGGATTCTTGGGCTGCACAGTAAAGGGAAATAGGGCAGAGGGGCAGGTCTACGGGGTCAGCAGAAGCAGGCCTTTCTTTCATAACAGTAAATAACTGTCTTCTTAAAGACCCTCACTAAATATAGTACCGTTGAGTGTTAGGTCTTCAGTATATGCATTTTGACACAACACAGTTCCATAATGAGCCATGTCTTACAAATGCATAAGAAGATAGCAAATCTATGGCCTGGGTAAAGAGGCAGGAGAATTTCAAAATATCCCCTTAACATAGGCAGATTTATCATACATTTTAGTTGTCATTTTGCAAATCTAAGCTACTGCCATTTGTGAGTGCCTTATCTGATATTCTTGGAATCAGAAATGTTACCTATATGAAAGGTTCTGGATTTAGGAATATTTTAGACATCACTGACTGAGAAATATTAATCTGAAAAATCAAAATCTGAAATTCTTCAAAAACCTGAAATATTTTGAATGCTTTGTCAATGTTCAAAAAGTTTTAAATTTAGACCATTTAACTTCAAATTTTAGATTTTCAGATCAGAATTATTCAACCATGTCTTGTTCTATTCCATTTCATGTCTTTCCATTAATGTATAGCAACTCTGTAGAATCTACTTCTAATTTGTGACTGACATGCTAAAATGAAAGACTGTGTAATCGTTCCAAAATCTGAATGTGATATATTTGTTACCTTCATGTAAAGACACAAAACTGAAGAACAGAAAGCTTGTTTGCAGTCTACACACAGCACAAAACACCTGAAGTCTGAAGCCATTATGGACAGATTTTTGAAGCATTTTATCATTATTCAGTGGTTCTTCAAATAATTGATTTTTCTGAATTATAAAACATACCAGTCAGTGACAACTATTTGCTTCTAATATGGTGTGTAGAAAGTATTTATTTCCCTCACTGTTCTATTTTCTCAGGTTGGAATTTCCTTATGGATTTGTGATTTAAATAGAAACTATACCTTCTTTGGGTATCTTTAAATTTTTCCTTTGTTTGAACAAAAGATTGTTAGAGAAACATTCAGGGCAAAATATTCTAGAAACACTCTAAATGAAATAAGTTGTTTTTTGGCCCTTCCAGTTTAAAGACATTTTGTACTTTTGAAGGTCAGGAATTGGACTTAAACCCCTTGACCTTGCAATTCACCCTCAGGATAATGTGTGACCTCAGAATTACTGTGTAAATATCATGAATGAGCATATTCTGGTGAATTTTAACAGCACTCTTTCTGGTCTGTGGGCTTCAGATCTGCATTTCCAAATGAGTGTGTATTTCAGTGTGAGTACTTGGGAATCTGGGTTCCTGCTCCCCTACAGAGAGGATTTCATTCTCAACAAAGTCTGTGATGAAGGAAAGGTGGCGGCTGGTGCTTGAGAGAATTAAAATCCTCAATAGACTATGGCATTAACCCTCTGTGTGTGCTGTGTCCTCTCATACCTAGGTCCCTTTGCCCACTTATTTTTCTGACTAAAACCATAAGCACCCTCAGAGCCAATTAAAAAAAAAATCTTACTTTGAAATTTTTATTTGATCAACAGCCTCAAGATCTGACGGGGATTACATTTTTCCCCCTTTCTTGTTTCTCGAACTAGCATAAATAATCCTCTTTGTGATAATACCCTGTCTCCCAGAGCGCCTGTTTATCATAAGAGGACTCTTGTTTCCATGGACTAATGCACTCAGAAGCTTGGCTGACTTTCTGATGCAAATGTCAGACAGGAACCATGTCTTTGCTTTTCCAGCCAAATTGCTTCATTTTTACAACACCCTGCTTGATTTATAAGGGTTTTTGAAATATTGAAATGGCCCCCTATGCTAAGAGAAATGCAACGTGGAGGCATTTTTAGCATAAAAACATTAATAAGAATAATTTATTGGGGAAATGGGTTGCAGAGATTTGGAAAATATTCAACTCTGAGCAAAATATGGCCATGTCAGTGAACAAAACTGACATTCTAGAGGGAAGTGCATATATGGAGGGGTAACTGGAGCAGTTCCAAGATAATATTATAATTTCTAAGTTTGTGTTTAAATTACTCCTATAAAAATAGCAACAAAAAAAAAGAAATAAATAAATAAAAGAAAAAGAAAACTAACATAGGAAATCAATTTAATTTTCTTTGGCTTAGGACTCTTCCTTTTTCTCAAATGATGCATTATCCAGGGTAACTATCTAGAAAGAGATTACTCAGAACTAGAGTTTCCATCCTGAGAAGGCATTTAACTGGGGACACTGGCTGTGTCTATCTGAAAGAAGAGGAAGCTTAAGAAAGAGTGTAATTAGTTGTACATACTTGACATGCCATGAATAGGGATCAATGGTTTAGTTTAAATTTCACTCCTGCTATTAAGCATAAGAACTAAGTGTTAATGCTCCTATGTCTTTGCTCTGGACAGTAGAAATCAAGAAAGGAAGTCATATGCATAATATCTTGGAGTTAGTAAATTTTGGTTCAAATATGAAATTGAGAGTTTGTGTTGAAAAGTAAGAGAGAATAGGCTTAAAGAGATCTCTTTGAAAACAATTAATGTATACTTTAAACTACTGAAATAGTGACTAAATCCAATTAGTAAATGATTGTATCTTCTTTCTAAATACATGAAATGATTTGAACCACAGTTGGTATGCTGGGGTTTTGGGTACAGGGGTGGGAAGTGGTTTCTGCCAACATGATATGCATCCCCCTGCACAGCAGTTTCCAGAATTGTTTTATGTAAGACCTTAGTGGTTTTATGACTTAAGGGACAAAGGAAACGTTTCAAGATGCTTTAAACAGAGACAGTGTTTAACAACAGACCCTTGGCATCAAACTTAAAACAGAATATTAAGGGGAGTGAGAAAGAGTAAGGAGGAACAGAACTCAGAAAATAGGACAACTGAGGCACAGGAAGAGAAAATGTTGATGAAGGGCTATCTTCAGGGATGTGAATTCCTTCGGTGGGATTCCCTTCATGAACATGGGTCTCTGGAGGGCTTTGGCCACCTATGACATCTGACCTTTATTCTGGACAATGCAGAGACTAAGACTGAGTAGCTTGCATCCTTGTGGCCATGACAGAGTGATAAGTGATGAAATCAACAGAAGGGTAACAGGGAATCACTGAGAAAACCACAGAGGCCACCAAATCCCAGTGTTAAAATGCCAGTAAATTCTTCCCCAAAGAAGTGACAGTTCAGGTGGGCTGAGACCAGCTGGGTAAGGGAGAGTTAGTATATAAAGGTGAGGTACCTCAAGTGGGGCATAGAAAAGTACTCCAGGAACATTCTTTGATGGACAGCAGCTCATAAATGAGGGATAAATGGTCTGTTCTGAAAGGTACAACGTTCTTGGGATTCTTGGGGTGTATAGTGAAGGGAAATGGGGCAGAGGGGCAGGACTGTGGGGTCAGCAGAAGCAGGCCTTTCTTTCATAACAGTAAATACCATTATTGTCCCTAACATCACTATATTATTCTTCTACTCACTACTTCACAAACAATTACATAATCTGTAATGTAATGATTTATTTCTCAGTAAAAAATGCTATTTTTAATTTACTAGAAAGAAAGGACAATGGTTTGTTTATCTCCATATTCTTTCTGATAGTTTGAAAATTACATTATAAATAAAACTTGTTATATACTAGACACTTATTAAATTGCCTTGATATTGTAATAGAGTAAATATAAAGATGAGATAAAACCTGTACAGAAATTGAGAAAATAATTCAACTTATAATAGAATTACAAAGACTAAATTGATTATGAATAATTTTAGCAAAAGGTATGCAAGACTTGAACATTGAAAAATATAGAACATCTCTGAAATAAATTTATAATGATCTAGTTAAATAGAAACTCAGTTTCTACCCATCGATTAGCAAAAGACAATGAAATAGACTTAGTTCAGAAGTGGACCTTGATGCTTTTAATCAATTGATTTTTTGATAAAGGTGTAAAGATAATATAATGAGGAAACCAATCTTTCCAAAAAATGGTGCTGGGACAAGTGAATATACACATAAAGAAAATGGTTTTAAAATTTTTTATTTGGTCAAAAATAAAAATTTTATAATAAAATAATGAGAGAATAACAGCTAAAATATTGTGTATCATTATCATCAAAGTAAATACTCAGAGTACAATAAAGAAACCAAAAAGATTCTTATAATAATAATAAAAATCTTTCTTTTCAGGAGTCTAAGACAAATGAGAAGAGCCAAGAAAAAGAAGAGAGAAAGTTGGAGGAAAAAGCTTCAAAGAACATAGTCCACAAAGTAAAAAGACATGTTGTTTATGCCTTTCTCTTCATTAAAATAACCATACTCTTTAATGTACAATAGGTCAATATACTAACTAACTATATATATATATATATATATATATATATATATATATATATATGACAAAAATATAGAGAGCATGTATGCACACTTTACATACAAATTTTATACATATAGATTATAAACCAATAATAAGAAAACTAAACTGGTTAATCAAAGGGCAACAGACTTTATGCAAAAGCTGTAATAGAATATCTGTTTCTAATAGAAGTAGGAAATAACAAGAGAACCACAGCTATGATCCACCAAAGTCCTGTTGTGACTACTTGCTGTGTTCAGAGAGGGCCTCACAATCTCCTCCTCTCAAAGCACAAATTCCTAGGAGAAAGCTGCTTATCTTCCTGTAATTGCAAATTGACAATCTTCTTTTACAGTGCTGCCAGTCTCCGTGATTTAGTTTCTCTATGTGTTTTACTTGTGCTCGCCTTTGACCAGCAGCACCAGGCCACTGTGATAAGATGACAGTTTTGAGTCACAAGACACAAGGGGTCTTGTGATTCCAATCCCATCCTTTGGAACTGGGCAGCCATACTGTGGACAAGTCTGGACAAACCTGCTGGAGGATGACGGAGCAGATGGAGGGAATTCAGTTGGTCCACATTTGCCAATGAGGCCCATGCAGCCAGCTCAGCCAGCCGACTGACAGCAGGCCCACAGAAAGAAGTAACGTGTTTCTGGATCTTTAGTTTGTTTACAACACTTGCATTTTCTAGTCTAGTTACGTATTTTCATGTTTGAGTCCAAGAATGGAGATCAGGTGAGAAGAATGAGGTCTAAGTGACCTCCTTGGCGAGGACTGAGGTGAAGGAGGGTATGCAAATGTGCTGACATGCTGAAGAGGAAAGTAAAAACACCTGAGTTTGATTTGTTTACCTGGAGAAGTACCGTGGAGAGTGGGACACAGGTGAGCCTTGTGGACTCTAATTGCCTGTGTCTGAGTGAATAAAGCTAAGGTGTGTGGTCATGTTTAGCTTTATATCAAAGAGCAACATGAGACTTCTGCCTTTCTAGTTTCTGTGTCTCTTTATTTTTCATCTTTGACTCCTCTTGGTCAGGTCTGAGCCTACTCACAGCCTGGTTCCTGCTCCCAAGTTAATGAAGCCTTCTTTAGAAGTGTCCATTTTGTTTTAAAAGAACTATTCTTGAGTTTGGTGTGTATATATAGTTTGGCTGAGATTTCAGGAGTGGTTTTCTTTGGTGGAAATTACATTATAGGCTATGACTACTTTCCATATGCCCTTCCCTTTAGGGAAGGATGAGCCTCGAGCCGGCTGATATGGAATGGTCTCTAGAATGAAATGCCATAGCAGGGGGTTGGGTTGCTATAGCCCAGCAGGACACTCATGCATCAGCTGCAGAGCAATGTGAAAATGTACCAGGTTCCACTATTTAAAGTGTGAAGAGATTTGTATAGTAAGAGCATACAGACTCTGGGGTCTGCACTTATAGCCTCAGCATCCAACTGATGGAGATCCTCAAGACAAAATAAATGCACAAATTTGAAAGAGAAGATACCTTTAACTAGCATTCTAAAGTTGGTGGTCTAACAAATAAAATTTTTTAAAAAGTTTAATGGCAGAAGGGATCAAAAGAGGAAATGTAGGGATGGGGAGTTAGCTCAGTGGTTCTGGCACCTGTCTTGCAAGCACAAGGACCCGGGTTCAATCCTTGGTAACCACATACCATACTGGGTGTGGAGACTCATGCCCAGCAGCAACCAGTACTACATTCCACAGGGCCAGCATGGTGGCTCACGCCTGTAATCCCAGCATTTGGGAGGCAGAGGCAGGAGGATTGCTATGATGTGAGTTTGAGGCTGAGCTCAGGGCCAGCCTGAACCACAAAGTGAGACCCTGTCTCAAAACAAACAAACAAAAAAAAAAAGAGGAAGTGTAGCTAGGAATCCTCCAATATACTGGTTTTGATCTTTATAGATCAAATACATTATTTTTTACTTTACCAAAAATAATTGACATTTAGTTCACACTATACCATAAATAAACCTAGTTATCAACTATATACAAATAATGAAAAAAACATAAGCATATTTTTAACTTGTAGAACAGAAGAGGACTTTCTTATCGTAAAAGTAGTGAGAAAAATCACAAGATACACCAGATTTTCTGGTTTCAACATTTTTGTCTGTGAAAAGATCATAAAATTAATATTCTAATAGAAAACTATACACATGATATATAGTGATATATAACATAAAGTTAGTATCCTTTAATTAAAAAAGAGTTCATACTAATGAAAAAAAGAGATTCCCTGTAAATCATTCATTTCATCAGTTTCAAAAGTCATAACATTATAAATGCAAATCGGGGCAGGGTTTTGGCCCAGTGGTTCCAGCACCTGCCTTGCTAAGAACAAGATACTGAGTTTGATGCATGGTAACCATATACAACAATGCTGGGTATTGTGGCTCTTGCCTGTAATTTCAGCACTTGTAAGGCAGAGGCACGTATTGCTAAGCTCCAGGCTGAGTTCAGGACTAGCTTGAACTACAAAGTGAAACACTGTCTCAAAAAACTAAAAAATAAAAAGTAAAAAGTAAAACAAATCAAATGATAATTTTATTTTTATTCACCAGTAATTAAAAAATAAATTTAAAATATATTTTTATTAGATACTAATGCTAGGTTTTATTTCAAAAAACCTAAAAATTCAAGATTGTTTTCCTCATGTAGGTTTTAATTTTGTGTGTGAAAAACGGTAAACTAGGTTGCTTATGTATGATTGTACAAGTTGTGTACAGCATTAAGGTCTCAGTTTGCAAGTTTTTGAAATTCATGCAATACTGTACTCTTCAAGCCATAAACTCTGGAATTAGCTACTTGGTAAAATTATACATCATAAATGCTTTGCGTTCATTGCCTTTGAATGCAGGTGCACCCAAAAATAGAATTTGTGGGTGTGATAAGGTTACTACTAAGGAAAAATGTGTAGAGTTCTATGAGTGTAGGAAGTATGAGTTGTTGACATCTAGAAAGAGATTCTAGGAAGACAGTTCATGAGCTGAGCACTGAAAAACAAGATGGAATTGATGTCATTTGTAAATATTCATAGATAATGGAAAATGTTTCAGCCCAAAGCCTGCATACTGCATGCAAAGCTCTGGATGTTAGTTTGTGAAGAGTGTGTACCAGGTCCAAGGCCAGGAGAGTCAGGAGGAAAAGGATACAGAGGCCTTTATGTAACACATTAGGAGTTTGGCTGAGCATGATAGACCTGGAAAGATTTCCAAGCAGAGAACTGATAAAGAGATTTGAGTTATAGGGAGATTAATGTGGCTACATTAAAAAGAACAGCTTGATAATAGTCTTGGGAAAGGATTAAATGTCTGGCAAGATTCTCTGTTCTCCCTGTCTGCTAGGCGGCTGTCCCGAGGTCTCACTGTACACAAACCGGAGATCTCCGAGACACCCTCCATCCTGTTAGATGCGCTCCCCAGCCTCCCTAGGCTTCTTAGGCAGTGTATAAAATGATAGTTTCTGCTAAAGATGTTTTATGTCACATGTCCTGGGACATACAGATCTTGAATCTGACCCAAATCACTGCTTTTAACTGGAGATTTCTAAGAGAAGAAACACAGATAGTTCAGAATGAGCTCAGGGATTTACGGGAAATACACATCTGTGAGAGCCAGCTCAGACTCAGTGATGATGTGGCGATGCCTCTGTCATCTCAGGGAATGACATAGGAACACTACTAGGGAAAGAAATAACTGACACATCTACACCTTACATTAACTAAAGATCAGGATAGTGCTATGGTCAAAATGTTGGTGCCTCTGCCAGCAACTGTTGAACCTTGTCATCAACGTGACAGTATTGGACATGGGCTCTCAGGGAGTGGATTCTGTCATGCGGATAGAGATTCCTGAGTGGGGTCAGACACCTAGGAGAGCAGACACAGGGAGCTGTGCCGTCCTCCGCAGCCTCTGCAAACATAAGGAGAAAGCACCATCTGAACCAACGGTCCACATCGTCGGCAGGCGCTGAGTCTCCTGGCGTTTTGTCCTTGAACTTCTTTCCCATCCTTCAGAACTGTGAGACAGATATCTGTTATTTACAAGCCACCACGTTTTGGGAATATTTTTATGGTAGGAAGAACATTCTGGATTTCAAGAGCAGAAGGAAGAAAATAGGTCATAAAAGAGAGAAATGGAAAGGAATAAGAGCAATATCAGGCGAATGGTGAAAACAATTTGAACTGCACAGATAATTTTAAATTACTGATATTTGACCCAGCAGTTTTCCTTCTAGTAGTCTGTGTACTTCCTGTGCAATGAGGACGTCAGGTGCTGGAGTCTTGTACCTGCTCTCTGCCTTCCCTCAGGATCTTTCCTAAGGTTTTTTAGATCTGCCCTCTATGCCCCATCACCATGAAGGTGGTTGAAAATTATTTAGGCTTTGACTATGATCATACGATTTTGAGATCATTTTCTCGGCTTTCCTTGTAGCTGAAATATCTCTTCCTGAATGCATGTCTCCATCTGTGTACAACATTTCCTCATTTTTAGGACTTAACTCAGGCATCAACTTTGTAGAAATATTTATATGCTAGGCTGAGTGGAATATCCTTTTCTGAAGCAACTTTCCATATTGTTCTCATTTCACTGACTTCTGGATATAACAAACACCTAGCTTTAAATAACTATTTCACAGAAGTATTAATGCTATATTTTTAGTTTATTTTTGAGACAAGGAAGGTCTCACTCTGTAATCTGGGCTGATCTCTATCACTATATTGGCAAAGGTGACCTGGAACGTGATTCTGTTGCCCCCACCACCCTACATGCTGAGATTACAGGCATTTTCCAATACACCTAGATTAAAAGCATTCATCCTTAAGAGTTAAGGAGCATATTTTATTCATTTTTATAAACTTTAAGAATATTACAGGATTTAATATTTATAAAGTGAGCTTAAAAATAAGATGATGTAGTCACAAAGATATTCGAAAGGAGGGGATAAAGCTATGGATTAATTGTTCCCCTTGTTAAAATTAGCACATTAAGATATTTATAGAGGGGGCCGGGAATTTAGCTCAGTGGCTCCAGCGCCTGTCTTGCAAGTGCAAGGACGCGGGTTCAATCCCCGGTAACCACATACAATACTGGGTGTGGAGACTCATGCCCAGCAGCAATCAGTACCACATACCACAGTGCTGGGCGTGGTGGCTCATGCCTGTAATCCCAGCACTCAGGAGGCAGAGGCAGGGGGATAGGAGGATTGCTGTGATGTGAGTTTGAGGCTGAGCTCAGGACCAGCCTGAACTACACAGTGAGACCCTGTCTCAAAAAAATTAAAAAAAAAAAAAAAAACGATATTTATAGAGATAAAAATAAGGAAATACAAAACACAATTTGTAAGCCAGTAAAGGAATAATAGAGTAATTAGGCAAAAGCAAACATCATCTATTTAGATGTTCTATTCAGAAAGCAGTCGTAGAGTATAAAGGATAAATGGAAAGCAAAACAAAACAATAAAACAGTCCCAACTTAGTCCTTTTCAGTAATAAAAAGGAATGGAAGCTCTAGCGAGTTGGAAGTTGTACTAAGCACTTTAAAAAGAAAAAAAGTCCAAATAAGCACAAAAGGTAACTGAAAGTTGAGAAAATGGAACCTGAAATTAAAAGAATTGGACATGACAAGCAGGAAACATTTTAATACTTTAACATGCTATAAATATTTTTACCATTTATAGTTTAGCATTATTAATTAGAATATAAACAAAAGAGACAACCTTCCATGTAAACAAAGTGGATAAATTATAATAAAATAATACAACCCACACTAAAGAGTTTTTTAAAAACCATAACCTTGGCTGTGTACAGAAACCTGAGTCCATCTCAAAATGATGAGGTCAAGTTGAGCATATAGAATTTTATTTGTGAAAAGTTAAAGACATTGTCTAGTCAATCCACTTCTATACTTAGGAGAAATTATAAAGAAAGGACAAAAAAAAAATTACAAGCCCAGAATTCATGCCAGATGTTAGTTTTTGGAAGGAGAAAGAGTGAGATCAAGCACACCAGGGCCTTAAGATATCCTGGTAGCTTTGTACTCCGCTGGTGAGTTGCTAGTAGTCCTTCCAGTGTCACTTTTAAAGTTATGCTATGTTTATATATATAAGTCATCTACACAGAAGTATATAGTATATATCATAGAATTTCATCTACACAGAAATATACAGTATGTAATATATATAGAATTTAATCTACATAGAAGTATATAGTACATATTATATATGCACAATTTTATCTACACAGAAGCATATAGTATATATTATATATACAATTTCATCTACACAGAAGTACATAGCATATATTAGGTATACATTTTCATATACTTTAAAAATTATATTAAATATAATTTCATCTACATAAAATATATAGTATATTTCATATATATAATTTAATATGCAGTATTTTATAACTTTATGTGTGATAATATATTTCAAATTTAAAACTAAATGCAAAGTTTAATTGAATTTTTAATTGAAAAAAGTTGAAATATCTCTATCAGAACTTTCAAACTAGAAATTTGACAATCTCAGATATCCACACTAGTGGTTTATTAGAAAATAAATAAGTTTTTGATGATTTTAATATCAGATTAAAATTTATGAAATAATATTTAGCTTAAATATTAAGCTAAGAAGTTCTGGGAATAATATAGTTTCAATTACGTGAAATATATTTATTTAAGAAGGTTGGAAAAATACACAAATATCTCAATAGTGGCAATTTTAATGTAGTTAATATAGAGTATGGATGTGTTCTTTTCTTGCTTTATATATTTCTAAATTCCCCAGATCCTATCAAATAATAATAGTAGTTTGATATTTAAAATGATCAATTATAATCATTACAAACTGATTAACAACAAATATCAGAAAGTGGTCAAGTAGTTTTGCTTATTTGATGGCTAACACTCCTTTTCCTTAGTTTACTTAAAACATGTTAATGGTAATTTGTTATTATGTACAGTAAAGACAGTCTTTGATGGCTACATGACAGGTGGACTAGGAGCATAGTAATACACAGAGGAAAGTATTCTCTGGATTTCCTTGAGTGCAGATGAGTCACAAAACTGAGCACATATTTTGATGTGCTCTTAAGCTATGATGAAAGACAGTGACAGTCTGGCAGAATAAAGCCTTTATGACATGGTGACAGACATCTATGCAGTATTACTATTTCTTTTTCACAATATAACTGCCACCTATAGTGGTAAAAAAAGTAGCTTCTATACAGATTGATTACTGTTACATACATTGCTGATAGTGTTCCCCTTTTGCAGAAATACCTAAGGATGCCTTGATCAAAAAGTGGGTGTTTTGGGCCAGGGATTTAGCTTAGTGGTTCTGGCGGCTGCCTTGCAAGTGCAAGGGTGTGAGTTCCATCCCCAGTAACCACATACAACAATGCCAGGCATGGAGACTCAGCCCACCAGCAATCAAGGCTACATACCACAGTACTGGGTGTGCTGGTTTAAACTTGTAATCCCAGCACTTGGGAGGCAGAAGCAGGAGGATTGCTATGAGTTCAAGGCTGAGCTCAGGGCCAGCCTGAACTACAAAGCAAGACCCTGTCTCTCTCTCTCTCTCTCTCTCTCTCTATATATATATATATATATATATATATATATATATATATATATATATAAATTAATTAGAAGGATTTTCTATTCCATATTCTTACAAGTGAATAAGATAGCCCATCCAGCTGTTGGCTTGACAGAAGACAAATTATTGGCACATGTTGATAATTAAAGACCTCAGATCCTTACAGCTCTTATTAGATAAAAAATATAATAGTCCTATTTGGTATTTCTAATGGTTTCTTTTTAAAAAATAATTACTGACAGAATTGATCCCTATCACATTTAATCAAGAATTTTAGCAATGAGTAATACTGTCCTCCTCTTGAACTTTCACCCTGGGCAAGATTGTTGAGCAGGTGATAACAATTGATAACCACAATTACAGCTTTTTATGAGTCTTTTCCTTGATATTCTCCTGGTAGTTTTATGTATTTAAATTTTTTTTCAGGGAAAATAAGGTTATAATAATTTATGACTTTAAGTAGTTTTAAATTCGTTAACCTTATTTCTGATTATAAAATATACTCCACCATTCTTTCGTCCCGTTCATCCCTTTTCTTTGTTTCCTTTCATCCTTCTCTCAGTCTGGTGCTTCTCTGTCCTTCCCTATGTTCTTCTCATTCTCCTCTTAAATCAATTGGGTGTATATCTTGTATAAATATTCGAGGAGAAAAGAGTCTCCTGGAACTTGTAACATCATAACTAGTCCTGAAATTGGATTACTTTGATTGTTGAAATTTAGGCATTGTACTGGAACTGAAGAATATTTTAACTTTTATTTGGTTTCTTTGTACAATAGAAGGCAGAGTTGAAGTTAATAGAATTAAGGCTGTTTTCCTTAGGAAAGTGTTGAGAACACATGTATTAATTCCTTAGTTTTATTTCTGATTTGAAGCATAAAAAGAACAATAAACATCACTCTTAGAAAATCATTTTTCATCTTCTTTTAAACTGTTTTGAAAAATGTGAGTTTATAAATGAGAAGAAATAAGAAAATAACCGAGACAGCTGTTTATTTCAAATAGAGATTTGCAGGTGGCTGACTTCTGAGGTATTTACATTCAAGTAATTTAAAAGATTTAATGGATGTGTTCATTGATTACATCTCAAGTGTCTTAAGACTCTCATTATAAACTAGAGAATTTGGTTAAAATTACAATCTAGCATATATATTGAGTATTCATTTTTCCCCAACTATGCTTTTTTTTTTTTTTTTTTTTTTGAGAATGATTACTGTTATTCCTGATTTCAGAAATTCAATAAAAGGGCTTTGGGCCAGATGACTTGTGGTTATCCTAAACTTTGGTATATGAAAACATATTTCTCAAAGTAGAGTGACAAATAACCTTAATTGTGTCAGCACGATTGATGTGAGCTCTACACCAGGGTTGGTAAATATGCCTTAGCCTGTGTCTGAGTGGATCATGAAGACGAAACCCTGGGTGCTACAAATGATCTCTAGGCTCTTCCTCTGCTTCCTGGAGACCATGAACTAAGCATCTTTACTCCTTTGCACACTGCTGCCATGAGGTTTCTCCCTTGGAGACAGCTGATCATGGCCTGAGTCTCCTGAAACTGGGATTCAAATTAAACCCCTCCTCCTTCAACTGCATAAGTTAGTACATCTCAGCCAAAGGGAAGCTCACTCAGGCTGAAAGCAGCCCCTAGAGTCTGAGACTCAAAAGCCATATGATCATTGCTGTCAAGACTGTTTCCTTTCCCTAAGAAAGATATTCCTGGAAAAGTTTTAGAATGAAGTTGTTACTTTAAAGATAATTAAAATTTATATCAACTTATGTTTCTATATATTTTGGGTATCTGCATGTGTACTCATGTAAATACAAAAGAGTGAAGTTTGTTGTAATAAATTGTATACTTGAAACTTTAAAAAAATGTTGAATGAATCGCTCCTTAGTCTATTTAATATATTGTCAGTACCTAAAGAAACTACATCAACGTGTCACAACTGGTGACAGATTGGGTACAATAAATTGTCATCTAGAGTAAATCATTCAAATTCCCACATCGTCATTGCCATGACTTGACAGAATGTTTTGGGGTGATTTGTTTTCTGTTGACTTTCTTTAGAGCAGCAAAGGCATACTAATGCTCCAGGTGCAGTTAGGATGGAAATAGGTCAAAACACACAACTTGATCATTAAAACTAGAGACAACAGACTTTCATAGAGCTGACAATGAACTTGCAGATAAATCTCATGTGAAAGCAACTGTGGAAACTATCACAGGGTGGCTCAAGGTATTGGTCGCACCCTTGGTTTATTTATGACATCCCAATGATGCATGCTGAAGATTTAGTGTGAACTAATAAAACAAGCTTAACTTTTGTTAAATTTTTGGCAGCCTCAGTTGAGGCATGCAAATAAATAAAAGTTACCTACTATTTCCACTTAAACATTCACCTTCCTCTGTGAGCTTCACTCTTCTGTGCACTGCCAAATTACTAAACTCTCCCCCAATATGCACTTAACAACAGTCAAATAGTAAAGCAAAGCTGAGGTTCCAGTTGACAAGTGGACCTAGTAATATTGCAAATATGTAATCTTTGAATCTTACCTGAATCATTTATGAGACCTAAACATTGACTTCCTTTGTAGGATGAAGAGTAGTCTCCTAAGGTGTCTCTATCAAAATTCCTTAAACTTATGAATATGTAGCCATGATTGATAATCCTGAAATGTCAACCTCACTGTTTTGAACACTGTGCAACAGATCAGTTGAGTGCACACCAGGGTGTGTGGAGGTGGGCCATGGAGGAGTTGCCCTGGGCATTACATCCAGTCTCTTACCTCTTCCTCTCTGGCACAGTTCCCTTGTTCTGCTTCCTGATAGCCAGGCACTGAGCTACTTCACTGTGCTTTTCTGCTATAGTCAGACATGTGGACTCTGTCTTCTGCAAGTGATGAAAATTACACTTTTATGCCTGGGGATTTTGCTTAGTGTAATGTAATTTAGCTTGTGTTTGTCTGGAAAGCAGAAAGTCCCTAGTTCTATCCCTGGTGCCACATATCACAGTGCCTAGCCTGGTGGCTTGCACCTGTAATTCCAGCATTGAGGGCAGAGGTAGAAGGATTGCCATGAATTCCAGGCTAGCCTGCCCTATGTAGTGAGTTCAGGGCCAGTCTGAACTACAGAGCAAGACCCTGCCTCAAAAAACAAACAAAATTACATCTTTAAATTGTTGATGTGGGGACTGTGTTCAGTGATGGCCAGCTGACAATGGTTACTTTATTTGTCAAAACTCACTTCATGTTTTTATTTTATTTTATTCTTTCTGAGACACTCACTATATACTTCATGCTGTCCTTCAACTCTTTATGGACCCCAGGCTGGCCTTGACTCATAGAAGTCTGCCTGCCTCAGCCTCCTGAATGTGGGAATTACAGGCTTGTGCCTCCATAGTTGGCCTTTTTCTTGTTTATTAAATTAAGGATTTTGAGTTGTAGAGATTATCTTGCACTCTCTGCATGAGTTCATTATGTGCGCTGTCCTTCAGAAAGAGGCTGAAGGAGAGTCAATCACACAAGATGAAAAAAGGACAACAAAAACAAAGGCTGCAGTGATGTAATTTAACCTGCAGTGAGGGAGACAGGTCTGGAAGCTGTGACAAAGCAAGGGAACCAATTCTCCCTGGAGATCTCAGGAGAGCAGTACCTGGGCAGAATTTAACTTTAGACTTCCACCCTTTGGGATTGTAAGATATTAATGCATTCTATGGTGAATCTGTTAATTGTGATAATTTGCCACAATTACAATGGGAAATTTACAAACCACTGCTTTATAAGCATAGCTGAAGTTATAATGTTTGTATAGTTTTCCTTGTTCTTCTAAATAAAATATTGGTTCAACAAATGATAGAATTGGAAATGGACAATATTTGGAGAAAGCAGGGAAAACATTTTAATCTCTTTATGGCTGTGGCAGAGGAGGAGTGATAATCTTCCACTTACTCTGAATGGAAACAACAGTTACTCAGGATGGGACCATTTTAAACAATGAGATAACCCTCAGCAGAAACAACTAAGCTCCTTCACTGCTATTTAAATGATACGGTAGGGCCAGGGATTTAGCTCAGTGATGCTGGCACCTGCCTTGCACGCACAAGGACCTGGGTTCATCCCCAGTAACTGCATACAACAATCCTGGGCATAGAGACTCATGCCCACCAGCAATCAAAACCACATACCACAGTGCTAGGTGTGGTGGCTCACACCTGTAATCCCAGCCCTTGGGAGACAGAGGCAGGAAGATTACTGTGAGTTCGATGCTGAGCTCATGACTAGTCTAAACTACAAAAGCTAGAGCCTGTAAAAAAATAAATAAATAAAATAAAAAAGATATCATTAATTACACTGGGTTATTTTTCTTCATGTGCTTCCCAGTCTTCACATTCTTCATATCTTTGATCTCTCACTCACTCATAAACACTACCAAATGCCCCAGAACATCACAGGAAGTATCTGTCTGTCCCTTAATAGAAGCATTAAAATAAAAAGCATCATCAGAAAGGGAAAAAAAAGATTATAGGAGAAATAAAGGCTTTTTGTAAATGACTTTCTAAGACCTAGGCACCATTCCAGGAAAATAAAGGGCAAATTTCACTGGACTTTGTCCTTTTGGTGTTATTCAAATTTCTTTTTTGGATATTGATTATGAAATCCAGTGATAAATATTTTGGAAAAATTTATCATTAAAATCGTACTCTCAGATCATAGTGCCTTGAAACTAGAGATAAAGAGGAAAAAAAATCCCAAGACTTTCACAAAGACATGGAAATTGAACAGTACTCTACAGACTAACCAATGGGTCACAGAAGAAATTAAAGATGAAATTAAACAGTTTCTACAATTGAATGATAACCCCAGTACAATGTACAGGAACTTATGGGATACAATGAAAGCAGTTCTACAAGGGAATTTCATTGCAGTAAATACCTATATCAGGAAAACAGAGCAAGCTTAAATTAACAATCTAATGCTGAACCTTAAGCTTCTAGAAAAAGAGAAGCAAGACAAACTGAGAGCTCATACTAGGGAGGAAATCATAAGAATCAGAGCAGAAATTAATGCACTGGAGACTAAAAGAACAATACAGAAAATCAACAAATCAGAGTTGGTTTTTCAAAAGGATAAATAAAATTGACAGACCCTGAGCCAACCTCCTTAAACAAGAAAAGACTCAAATCCTCACTATTAGAAATTAAAAGGGGGAAATTACCACTGACCCAGTAGAAATATAGAGAATAATAAACACGTACTTCAAAAATTTGTACTCCAATAAAATGGAAAATGTAGAAGAAATGGATAAATTCCTAGATATGTACGAACTTCCAATGTTGAATGAAGAGGATATAAAAATCTTAAACACCCCAATATAAATCTTTGAAATGAAAAGTGTGATAAAAAAAACCTACTGATAAATAAAAGCCCTGGGTCTCATGGCTTTACTGCTGAAATCTACAAAACTTTTGGAGAGGAGTTAACACCACTATTCCTCAAAATCTTCAGTGAAATTGAAAGGGAAACAGCCCTCTCAAATTCATTTCTGGAAGCAACTATTACCTTGATTCAAAAAGCAGAGAAAGATCCAACCAAAAAAGAGAATTACAGGCCAATCTTCCTAATGAACACTGATGTAAAAATCTTCAACAAGATACTAGCAAACAGAATACAGAGAGTCATCAAGAAGATCGTACACCCTGACCAAGTTGGCTTCATCCCAGGGATTCAGGAATGGTTCAACATATGTAAATCAATGACTGTAATACACTACACTAACAGACTCAAGGACAAAAACCATATGATCATCTCAATAGATGCAGAAAAAGCATTTGACAAAATCCATATTAAAAGCTACCTATGAGAAACCATCAGTTAGCATTACCCTAAATGGTCAAAAACTGAAACCTTTCCCACTAAGATCAGATACAAGACAAGAATGTGCACTTTCACCATTCATGTTCAATAGTGTGCTAGAAATATTAGCCACAGAAATCAGGCAAGATAAAGAAATGAAAGGAATAAAGATAGGAAATGAAGAAGTTAAGAAGTCGTTATTTGCTGATGATGTGATATTCTATCTAGAGGATCCTAAAAACTCAACCAAGAGACTGATAGACTATAGTATAGCTGGATACAAGGTTAATGTTTAAAAATCATTAGCCTTTATATACATAAACAACAGATTCACTGAGCAAGAAATTGGGGAATCAATCCCCTGTGCAGTAACAGCCAAAAGAGTGAAATATCTAGGAATCAATCTAACAAAGTGAAAGACATCTACTCTGAAAATTACAGTACTCTGAAAAATGAGATAGAAGAAGACACTAGAAAATGGAAAAACATTCCTTATTTCTGGATTGAAAAAATCAATATCATCAAAATGGCTACACTCCCACAACTATTATACAGATTCAACACAATTCCAATTGAAATCTTAAAGACATATTTCACAGATCTAGAGAAAATAATCCAGAAATTCATCTGGAATCACAAAAGACCTAGAATAGCAAAAGCAATTTTAAGCAATAAGGACATGATGGTGGGTACTACGATCCCCAAATTGAAATTTTACTACAAAGCCACTGTGATAAAAACCACATGGTACTGGCAAAGCAACAGACCCAGGGACCAGTGGAGGAGATTAGAAGATCCAGAAACAACTCCAGACACACTAAGCTATCTCATTTTTAACAAATGAGCCAAATAACCTCAGTGGAGGAAGGATAGCCTCTTTAACAAATAGTGCTGGAAAAACTGGACTTTAACCTGCCAAAGACTAAAGCTAGACCTAGCTCTTTCATCGTGTACTAAAAATAAAATCAAAGTGAATTGGGGACTTAAATATTAAAACAGACACACTAAACCTGCTACAAAACAGGTTAGGTAAAACTCTTAAAGACATTGGTTTAGGGAAAGATTTCCTGAAAAAAATCCTCTATAGCATGAGAACTGGTAGAGGAAATTGATAAATGGGATCTCATCTTATTGAGAGGTTTCTGCACAGCAAAAGAAACCACCAGCAAAGTGAAAAGGCAACCAACTATATGGAAAAGAGTGTTTACCAGCCATTTCTCAGACAAAGAGTTACTATCTAGAACATATAAAGGTTTAGAAAAATCATCCCACCCAAATGTAAAGACCCAATTAAAAACGGGCATCTGAAATGAACAGAAACTTTACAGAGGAAGAAATAAGTGCAGCTAAGAAGCACATGAAGAAATGATCAACATCACTAGTAATTCGAGAGATGCAAATGAAAACATTAAAATTTCATCTCACTCCACAAAGAATGGCTGCTATCTCAGAACTAGCCAGCAACAAATGTTGGCGAGACTACAGAGAAGAAGGAACCCTCTGTAATGTTGGTGGGAACGTAGCCTGGTACAACCCCTGTGGAGATCAGTTTGGAGATTCTTCAGTAAGCTAGGATTGGAGGCCCGATTTGACCCAGCAATCACTCTGCTAGGTGTATACACACAAGAATTAAAGGATTCATATTACAGTGACATATGTGCACCCATGTTTATAGCAGTTCAGTTTGTGATTGCTAAATCTTGCAATTGGATTGCAACCCAAATATCTTGGAAACAACCCAAATTGGATTGCAACCCAAAAATCTTGGAAACAACCCAAATATCCATCAACTGGACACTGGATAAAAAGTTGTGGTTCTTCTACAGAATGGAGTATTACTCTGACAGAAAAATGATAAGTTTCAATCATTTATACTTAAATGGATGTACCTTGAGGACATCCTCATAAGTGAAATAAATAGGTCACAGATGTGTAAATATCATATATTTTCTCTGGTATGAGAAAATAAAGATGTAAATGAGTTCTAGAATGTATGTTATATATTGTGAAATAGAAAATACTCAAAGTGAATTGTGGTAAAGGGGGAAAATCAATGAGATTATAACAAAAAAGAAAGAAAACAAAGTTCATGTATATAGGGGAGGGATGTGATAGGGTGGGTAGGGCTATGGGAAAAAATGAGAATTAAATTGTGTCATATACTGGTACAAATCCCCATTGTTGAGTGCATACATAAAATGTATATGTAATGCACCAATAAAGATTTCAATTAAAATTTTAAAAAATC
>PVIR01007738.1:14241-59779 GCA_004026965.1 Petromus typicus | reverse complement strand
TAGGGAATGCACATACTTATAAAGCAAATGGCAGGGGGAGTAACCATACGGGTCAGTCACAGATTGAAGCATGCCGAGAAGCAGGCAGTTGTACGGGCAGCTATGGATTAGTTGCGTGGTTTTGGCTGAGGGAGGAGTCATGACCAAGAGCAAGGGCTGAACCCCAGACAGCCTTAAGCCGGTTTCTACACACGGAGGTGGGTATGTCCATGCCTCTGCTATTCTCTCCATGTGCTAGGCAACGTACGTGCAGCGCACTTGACCCAGCCAGGCCTGGATTTTGCCTGGCTAAACTAAACTATGTGCCAATCTCTCAGTCCCAGTCAGCTTTTTACACACCGCAGTCTTGCAGAACACTTTAACCATTAACTCCTGAGCAACCTTAAACCAGAAGATCCCAGTTAAGCCACTGGGGAAAATTCACCTTATAGCAATACGTAACTGAACTACAATAATAGCTTTAACACCCAGTATACAACAGCACTAAGAACACAACTCCAAGCCTGCCCTCCTAGGAAGCACTATCTTAGTCAATGGTACTGAAAGTCACGCAGAGTGGCATTGCTGGGTGGAGCCTGAGGTCCTACCATGGGTAATTGGAGGTCTGTAAACATTCAAAGTGGGCCAGGGATGTAGCTCAGTGGTTCTGGCACCTGTCTCCCAAGTGCAAGGTCCTAAATTTGATCCCCAGAATCACAAAAAAATTAAAATTAAAATAAACATTCCAACTACGAGCACACTCCAACAACACAGGAAGGACTTATGGCGAGCTTCTGCTTCCTGAGACGAGAAGCAGGAGCAAGTGGGGTCCCTGAGCACACGGAGAGGGCGCTGATGGCCCTCTGATGGGGGCTCAGGGGGCATCTGCAAGGTCCTGGCCCCACATGGCCCCTAGTGGCACACACCACACACAGGCCAGCTGGGGGAAGCAGAGCAGGCATTTGCTGAAGGGCTGGGGAACCTGGCTCCGGGCTTTGCAGCCACAGTGTCCTGCCCCACCCCAGGGCTGAGTCCCCTGTGCCTGTCGCCCATGTCTGGATACAAAGTGTGCCTTAAGAACTATGGCTGCCTCTGCTGCTCCTTGGGAAATAAGGGGCAGTGCTCCTTCTGGGAAGGCTCCTTGGGGCCCCTGCTGCTCCTCATTTGGGGCCTAATTCGGTTAGCAGTATGTATGTCTGATCTGTGGAGCTCAGTCATTTCTCCATACCTTAGTTGCAGGGGAAGCTGGAAGAGCCAGGATCTGATATTTTGCACTCATAGCAAATAGGCCCCGAGTCAGGTCATGCATGTGAAAACGTCCTGGGGCCACAGGGGATATGGTCACTGTTGAACTAAACAAGGATAATTATGATTGGAAAAAAAGAGAGAGACAGGCAGACAGACAGACATTGAGGCCAGAAGGCCAAGATGCCAGACCATGCCATCCTTGAGCATGGGTTGGTTTTTATTTTTAAAAGTTGTGAACTCATTGAAAAGTGTGAAGTCAGTGGTACACACCATGAGTGTGAGTGTCATGGTCACATTCTATTTCAAGAACCTTTCTTTGCCTTCTTTGTGAAGAAATGGTATGGAGAAAAGAAAGGATAAGCACTGGGGTGCCCTTGGGCTTCTTGCATGAGACGCAGCTACCTCCTAGACACAGGAAAGGCAGCTCATGGGGAAAAGGCACCTCTAACAGATAGACAGCAATCATCATATACAGTGGCCCGGTGCCCAAAGGATTCTCCTACCTTTATGGTCTTTGCCAGGCTGCATGAGGCTCCATCCATAGCAATTGGAAAAAGCATAGCAAATTGGAAAAATGTGGCTGAAGCACCCAAGTGGTGATGCCAAGAGGACAACTGGATACAGGAATGGCTCAATCCAAGAACTCCAGGCTGAACAGAAAAGGGGCATCTTGGAAAGCTCCAGGCGGCCCTGGAATGAGCTACGGATGGACATGCCTTAGGTGCCCCTTCTCCTATGGGGACATGGGCCAGAGGATGGGGGAAGGTGGCTCTAGGCTAACTCCAAGTCAGGCTCAGGTTGTCCTGCCAGGAAACCTTGGCAAGACCTGCTCTTCAGGTCTTCACTATCAGTGATCTTCCTGGCTGTACTCCTTTCAATGAAGGCACACCTAAAGACTGCCCACTACTGACTGACTATTATTTTTTTTTTAAGTTTTGTGAGACAGGGTCTTGCCTTGTAGTCGAGCTGGCCCGGAATGCACTATATAGCCCAGGCTAGCCTTGAATTCACAGCAATCCTCCTGTCTCTGCCTCCCAAGTGCTGGGATTACAGGCATGAGCCACCACATCCAGCATGACTACCCTTTTTGAGGAAGTGCCTAACCCTCTCTCATGGAGCTCAAGACATAGTAACCCACCCCCAGTCCAAAGGCACATCCTGACTGGTTCCAGGACCACTTCACATGATGCTGCTAGGACAGTGGTTAGTGACTTGTGGGACAGTCACAGTGAGACAAGGGAACAATTCCAGCTCTGTCCACAGAGGGGAGCTTCCTCTTTCCTTGGGCCAGAACAAAGGCACACAGTCCTGACTGATGCTAAAAGATGCACTTAATCTCACCAGGATAGTCCACAGTCAGAGCCAGGACTGAAAGATGGAAGGAGGCTTGGCCCTGGGTGACAGCCAAGACAGTGAGGCATCTGAGTAGGACCACAATAGGGACAGTGCAGTCACATTTGGAAGGTCAGTAAAGGGAAAGGTGGCCATAATGAGAGAAGAAAGAGCGGTAGCCACATAGGAGGGCCAGTGAAGGGTGAATACACAGAGCAACAGCCAAGACTGATAGTCACACTGAGTGAAGGGGTAGCAACGGGACTGTTCAGATAGCATTGCTGCAGTTTGGGCAGCAGGTAGACAGCCACCTTCTGGTGTGGTGCCAGCTGAAATATATCTTAAAGCAAAGATGGCCTACTTGGAAAGGTGAGAACAGCTCCATCACAGCCATTGATCTCCACCTGCCCACCATGAGGAACCCTACAAGCTTCAGGGCCCCAGGGTGTGAGGACTGATCTCACATGAGCCATGATATTCTCCATCTTAAGAGCTGTTTACTGCTCTGAGCCTTTTGGAGGGTCAAGGGTCAACCTAGGTAGCCTCAGACATTGCCACACACATTGTCACACACTGACCCTTAAGCCACTGTTTCCTGTGTACTGTGCCTTGATGCCCCTTCCCCCACACCTGGCTGCTTCCTAGCCTCTCCAATACAGCCACACAGCTTGTCCATATAGGTGTTGTGCTAGTAACTCTTGCTGCTGAGACACGTCACCTGACATCCACATCTGTAAGGAGGAAAGCTTTATTTTGGCTCACAGTTTTTTCATCAGTTTATATTTGTAGTACATAATGATTACATTTATGGTGAGGAGTTGGTACATGTACATAACAAATCATCTTAATTCTTCTTTTACTTGTCCCTGCCATTCTTCTCCCTTCCACACTCTCTAACTCTCAGTCTCCTTATCACTTGAAAACTCTATTTTTATCATTGTTCTTCTCAATACTTTTCTCTCATCCCCTTTCCCTCCCTTCTGCCATCTCTCTTCATGTCTTGTTCTCCTATCCCTTTGAAAAAGATCTTCCTACTTCTTATTTATGTTCTATTTTACCCTCACTTACATAAAAGTGTTTATGGCAGTATTCTACTGTATATAAATCGCACATTTTCATTATCCATTCATCTGTTGATAGGCAATATAGGCTGCTTCCAAGATTTAGCTCTTATAAATTGTGCTTGACTCGCAGTTTGTAAAGCTTTCAGTCTATGGTTTGCTGGCTCCACAGCAGGACAGCAAGCAGGGCAACATGGCAGAGAAGAAACAGCTCATGGCGTGGAGTGAGAAGCAGAGAGAGATCGTGGGGGGAGGAAAGGAGACAGAACCCTCCGAGGCCTCACCCACAGTGATCTACCTCCTCCAACAGGCTTCATCTCCCAACATCAGATTCAGCCATAAGCTCATCAGTGGACTAACCCACTGATGGATATTAGACACCCATTACCTGGTCAGCTCCCAAAAGCCCCACCTATGAGCACATGAGGCTTTGGGGAGACATCCAGATATAAATAGGAACATTCCTCACACTAGCCCCAAGAGATTCATGTGAATTCCTTTATGCAAAAGGCGCTTAGTCTATCTCTAAGAGTTGCCAAAGTCCTAAAGTTCAGCGATGCTGAAAAGTCAAATACAAATTCTCCTCTGCTATTCACGCAAACTTTTTTTTAATTCAAATCATTATCGGTACATTATATGTACACATCATGATCACATTCAATATTGAGAATTTGTACCAGTATATAACACAACTTAATTCTCATTTTTCTCATTCCCCTACCCACCCTACAACCTCCCACCCTCTATGTACAAAAGCTTTGTTTCCTTCTTTATTACTATCACATTATTTTTCCCCTCATTACTTACCCCTACACTTCACTTCCTTTTGAATATTTTCTGTTTCTCAATATCTACTATATATTCTAGAACTCACTTATATCTTCATTTTCTCATACCAGAGAAAAGATACAATATTTTCATATCTGTGACCTATTTATTTCACTTATGAGGATATCCTGAAGGTACATCCATTTGAGTATAAATGACTCATCTTATCATTTTTGATGGCAGAGTAATACTCCATTCTATAAAAGAACCACATCATCTTTATCCAGTTTACTGCTGATGGACATTTTGGTTGTTTCCAAGATTTAGCTATCACAAACTGAGCTGCTATCATGGGTGCACATATGTTGCTCTGTTATAAGTGTTTTAAATTTTTTGTGTATATACCTAGCAGAGGAATAGCAAGGTCAAATGGGCCTCTAATGTGAGCTTTTGACGAATCTTCACACTGATCTCCACACTGGTTGTACGAGTCTACACTCCCCCCAACAGTGGAGAAGGGTTCCTTTTTCTCAGCCTCACCCACATTTGTTGCTGGCTAATTCTGAGATAGTAGCCATTCTTTGTGGAGTAAGATGAAATCTCAGTGCTGTTTTCATCTGCATCTCTCGAATGACCAGTGGTGTTGAGCATTTCTTCACATGCTTCTTAACTGCTGTTACTTCTTCCTCTGAAAAGTGTCTGTGCATTTCAAATGCTCATATTTTCGTTTGTTTGGGGGGATTTTTTTTGGGGGGTGTTGTTTGTTTTGTTTTGTTTTTGAGACAGGGTCTTGCTTTGTAGTTCAAGCTGGCCCTGAGCTCAGCCTCAAACTCACATCACAGAAATCCTCCTGCCTCTGCCTCCTGAGTACTGGGATTATAGGCATGAGCCACCATACCCAGCACTGTGGTATGTGGTACTGATTGCTGCTGGGCGTGAGTCTCCAGGCCCAGTATTTTGTGTGGTTACTAGGGGAATTGAACCCGGGTCCTTGTGCTTGCAAGACAGGTGCTGGAACCACTGAGCTAAATCCTCAGCCCTCAGATGCTCATTTTTTAATTGGATCTTTAAATTTGGGTGGGCTCATTTTTTTAAGCTCCTTATGTATTCTAGATAGTAGCCCTTTGTCTGAGAAACTGCTGGTAAAGATTCTTCCCATATTTTTGGTTGTCTTTTCACTCTGTTGGTGGTTTCCTTTGCTGTGTAGAAGCTTTTTAATAGAATGAGATCCCACTTGTTGATTTATTCTGCCAGTTCTTATCCTACAGAGATTTTGTTCATGAAGTCTTTCCCTAAGCCAAGTTCTTCAAGAGTTTTACCTAACCTGTTTTGCAGCAGGTTTAGAGCTCCTGTTTTAATATTTAGGTCTCTAATCCACTTTGATTTTAGCTTGGTACATGGTGAAAGAGCTAGTCTAGCTTTAGTCTTTGCCAGGTTAAAGCCCAGTTTTTCCAGCACCATTTGTTAAAGAGGCTATCTTTTCTCCATTGAGGATTTTTGGCTCCTTTGTCAAGGACGAGGTGACTCAGTGTATCTGGAGTTGTTTCTGGATCTTCTAATCTACTCCACTGATCTTCAGGTCTGTTATTTTGCCAGTACCATGCAGTTTTTATCACAGTGGCTTTGTAGTTGGGGATCATAATACCTCCCACCATGTCCTTGTTGCTTAGAATTGTTTTCGCTCTTCTAGGTCTTTTGTGGTTCCAGATGAATTTTTGGATTTTTTCTTTAGATCTGTAAAATATGCTGTTGGGATTTCAATCGACATTGTGTTGAATCTATATAGTAGTTGTGGGAGTATAGCCATTTTGATGATATTGCTTCTTCCTACCCAGGAACAAGGGATGTCTTTCCATTTTCTGATATCTTCTTCTATCTCCTTTTTCAGAGTGCTATAACTTTAAGATTAGAGATCTCTCACCTCCTTTGTTAGATTGATTCCTAGATATTTCATTTTTTAGATGCTATTGTGAAGGGGATTGACTTTCCAATTTCTTTCTCAATGAGTCTATTGTTTTTGTATACAAATACTATTGATTTTTGAGCATTGACTTTATATCTAGCTATGCTACTAAACTTGGCAATTAAGTCTAGTAGTTTTTTGGTTGAGTGTTTAAGATCCTCTATATAGAATATCATGTCATCAGCAAATAATGACAGTTTAACTTCTTTTCCTATCTTTATTCCTTTTATTTCTTTCTCTTGCCTAATTGCTATGGCTAATGTTTCCAGCACTATATTGAACATGAGTGGTGAGAATAGACATCCTTGTCTTGTTCCTGATCTTAGTGTGAAAAGCTTCAGTATTTAACCATCTAGTATGATGCTGGCTATTGGTTTATCATAAATAGCTTTTATTGGTTTGAGATAGAGCCCATCTGTTCTGATTTTATGTAGGGTCTTGATCATGAATGGATGTTGTATTTTGTCAGATGCTTTTTCTGCATCAATTGAGATGACCATATGGTTTTTGTCCTTGAGTCTGTTAATACAGTGTATAACATTTATTGATTTATATACGTTGATGCATCCTTGCATACCTGGGGTGAATCCCACTTGGTCAGGATGTATAATCTTTTTGATGATTCTCTGCATTCTGTTTGCCAGTATCTTATTGAGGATTTTTGCATTGATGTTCATTAGGGAGACTGGCCTGTAGTTCTCTTTTTTAGTTGGGTCTCTGTGCTTTTGGAATCAAGGTAATGGTTGCTTCCAGAAATGAATTTGGGAGTACTACTTCCCTTTTGATTTCATTAAAGAGTTTGAGAAGTAGCAGCATTAATTCTTCTTTAAAATTTTGTACCAATAAATATTTCAATAAAGAAAAAAAATTTTTTGTAGAATTCAGCTCTAAAGCATCAGGACCAGAGTTTTTCTTTGTTGGCAGGTTTTTTATTACATTTTCAATTTCACAAATTGATATTGGGGTGTTTAATTTTTCTATATCATCTTTATTCAAATTTGGACGTTCATATGTGTCTAGAAATCTATCCATTTCTTCTATGTTTTCCATTTTATTGAAGTACAAATTTTCAAAGCAGGAGCTCATTATCCTCTGCACTTCCATTGGGTTGGTGATAATTCCCCCCCTTTTCATTCCTAATAGCATGGATGTGAGCCTTTTCCTTCCTTTGTTTGATAAGTTTGGCTAAGGGTTTGTCAATTTTGTTTATCCTTTCAAAGAACCAACTCTTTGATTCATTGATTTTTTTGTATAGTTCTTAGTCTCCATTGCATTAATTTCTGCTCTGATCCTTATAATTTCTTGTCTAGTATGAACTTCAGATTTCTCTTGCTCCTCTTTTTCTAGTAGTTTAAAGTCGAGCCATAGATTGTTTATTTGAGCTTGTTCTGTTTTCCAGGTGTAGGTGTTCATTGCTATAAATTTTCCTCATAGAACTTCTTTCATTGTGTCCCATAAATTTCTATATGTTGTCCTGGGGTTATTGTTTAATTGTAAAAACTATTTAATTTCTTCTGTGACCCACTGGTTGATCAGCAGGGTGTTGTTCAATTTCCATGTCTGTGAAGATCCTGGAATTTCTTTTGCTATTCAGCTCCAATTTCAAGGCACTGTGGTCTGAGAGTATACATGGGATAACTTCAGTTCCTTTACATTTACTTAAACCTGTGCTATGAACCAGCACATGCTCTATTTTGGAGAATGATCCATGAGCAGCTGAGAAAACTGTAAATTCTGAGTTTGTGGGGTGAAATACTCTGTAGACATCTATTAAATCCATTTGTTAAAGAGCTTGGTTTAGCTCAAGTATTTCCTTACTGATTTTCCATCCAGTCAATCTATTTCTTTGTGACTGCAGGGTATTAAAGTCCCCTACTATTACTGTGTTCGTGCTTATCTTGCTTTTCATGTCCATTAATATTTGTTTTATGTAGTTGGGTGTATTAGAATTTGGTGAATAATATTTAAGATTATTATTTCTTTCTCTTGGGTTGTTTCCTGTGCGAGAAGATAGTGACCTTCTTTGTCTCTATCAGTTTTGGCTTGAAATCTATTTTGTCTGCAAATAAGATAGCCACTCCTGCTTTTTTGCAGTTTCCCTTTGCCTGAAGTATTGTTTTCCATCCTTTTACTTTCAGTCTATGGCTTTTTTTCTCAGTTAGGTGTGTTTCTTGTATACAGCTGATTGTAGGATCTTGCTTCTTGATCCATTCTGCCAGTCTGTCTCTTAATTGGCACACTGAGTCCATTGACATTAATGGTTATGACTGATATGGACTGACTTAGTGCTGTCATGTTTTCCTGTTCTTGGCTCTTTTATTCTTTGTGTTTGCCCTTTTCCCATCAGTTTCTTGTTTGGTCCAATGGATTGACTCTATTGGGTCTCATGGGTTTGTAGCTTTCCTCATTTCTCTCCAAGATATTCTTTAGAATGTTTTGGAGTGCAGGTTTTGTATTTGTGAAGTTTTTCAGGTGTTCTTTGTCATAGAAGTATCTTATTTCCCCCTCTATTTTGAAGGATAGTTTTGTAGGATATATCAATCTGGGTTGGAAGTTGTTTTCCTCCAAGGCTTGAAACACTTCACACCAGGCCCTTCTTGCATTGAGTGTTTGTGTTGAAAAGTCTGCTGTGATCCTGATGGGTTTCCCTTGGTATGTAATTGTTTTCTTTTCTCTGGCTGCTTTCAGTATTTCATTCTTTTTTTTATATCTGGAACCTTTGTAATTATATGCCTAGGTATAGATTTTTTTCATGTCACAGGCATGTGGAGTTCTGTATGCTTCATATATTTGTATGTCCAGTTCTTTTCCTTTGCCTGTGAAGTTTTCTGCCATTATCCTTTTGAACAGTTTTTTTTTAATGTCTTTTGTACTGTCTCTTGCTTCCTCAGTGACTCCAATCAATCTTATGTTATTCTTCTTTGAATCTTCTAGGAGCTGTTGATTTCTCATGGTCCCTTGCCATTTTCCATAAATTATGTCTTTCCTGTTCATTGGCTGCAATCCTGTCTTCTAGGTCTGAAATTTGGCTTTCCACCGCATTCATTCTACTGAGCAAACTTTTGCTTTCTTTCTTGATTACCTGGATGTCTACTTGTAGCTGTTTAAAAGGTTCCATTGCTTTTGCTATCTCAGATTCTATTACCTCCCTGATTTCCTCTTCAGCTTTGTTAATCATATTGTTAACTATGTACAGTATCTCTGTTTTCATCTCAGAGATCAGTTCTGATTTCCATTTTACTAGATCTGCTTTGGTTACCATCTCAAAGAGTCCTGGTGATTGAGCTTCAGACTTCTCCATTTCCCTTCCCCTTATATTACCTTGGGGTGAAGATCTTTGCATCTGAGACTTTGAATTTTTCCTCATCTGTCAACCTTTGTAACTGCTGTAGTTTTTTGGCTTTATACTTGCCCTGCTGTCTGGCGATGTTTGTGGCAAGTCTCTTTCTTCTAATATTTAGGGCCCTTGAGATATCAGTATTTCCTAGGTTTTTCTTTTTGGTTCTGAAATGGGTCCTAAACAACCCTAGTTCTGGCATACCATGTAGGGCACTCAAACAGAGCAGTCAGTTCACCTTGGATGAAAAGCACTGGGTAGTGGAGGCCCACAGGCCCCAGATCAAGGCACAGGTGACTAGTGGCACGGCTGATGTTCTGGTAGACCCTGCAGTGCCTCATTTACTTAGTGTCCCTGGGCATCTGTGGCACGGTTGGCATGGAGGCAGGCAGGCCCTAGCCCCAGGCACCGGTGACTGATGGCACCACTGAGATTCCAGCAGACCCTTCAGTGCTCTGTTTACCTAGAGTGACCCTGGGCATCTCGGGCCAACTCTTAGCTGAAATCTCTATAAAAATGAAAAGAAAGCTAACTATTACTGACATACAGACAAAAGGCAAACCTTCTCATTCCAAAAGGGAGAAATAGGATAGAAAGGAATAGGACCAAAACCCAGAAGGTCAAACATTAAATCCTGTGGTTCTATGTCTAGCACCCAAGGCCAATTATGGAGACATTTGAAGAAGCTTGGGTAGCCCTCTTCCCTATGGCACCATGGGTGGTTGTAAGCCTGGTGTCCTCTCTCAGGCCAGCTTTGCCTATTCATTATGGCTTTCCTTAGACATCCCATGTTCCTGGATTTTCTAACAGCATGAGGCCTTCACTATAGCTTCAGCTTCACACTCACAGCTGCACTCACTGCCTGGCCTCCCAGACCTTCTTATAAAGGCTAGATAGAAGCCTTTCTGACTCCACAACTCTCTTACATTATGCATATCCGTAAAACCAGCAGCATGTGGATGACACCAAGGTCTGCCACCAGCTGGAGCAGTGGCCAGGTTTCCTTGAATCATGGCTGGTGGAGTTTCTGAGTGCTTGGTTAACTGAGTGGTATGGATCAAATAGGGAGAAACAAATGTCCTAGAAAACTGCCATTCTGGAGCATGGTGTCCTAGGGCTCTCTTCTCAAAAGCAAAGTCTCACTTTTGCAATTTTGTGCATGGTAGAGGTGGGGTGGGGTGCTGCTTCATGATTCCTCACATACCTTCAAAGGGTCCTTCCTATTTTCCTGTTGTCAAGTATCTCACTTCTTTGTAATGTTAATCCTTTCCCTTCCACTGGGAATCAAACTCAGGACCTTGCACTTGCCAGGCAAGCACAGTGCCACTGAGCTAAATCCTTGGTCCTTTAATGTTAATCATTTAGCAACCAAGTTTTCCTCTGTTCCACATTTGCAGGCCTCAACTTTATCAGAGCTTCCTTTCTGGCAAAACACATTAAAACATTCTGTTTGGCAATTATCTCTTGATTCTCAAAGCAGAGAATAGCTAAAAGCCTCCAAGAGTATAAGCAGGAATTACTGAAACAAGAGTTAGGATTCGATTAGGCAATAAGAATAGTAGTCTCAAATGGAGTCTGCTGAGTTCTGGCTTCCAAGGACCTCACACAAACATCTGCCAGGTGTCCCTGCATGCTCAGGTGACTACTGGCTCCAGGGTCCATGTTTCCTGCATAGACACTATATAAACACTGCATAGATTGGACCCTGAAAAATATGTAGTCCCCTATAGAGCACAGATTCTACTGTTTGTACAACAGCTTGAGCTTCCTTCTAAATCCCTTAAAAACTCTCAGATAAGGAGCCTTCTGGGGTATCCTACTCAGGATCCCTCCCTGTTAGCAAGAGCTCTACTTACTTGCCTTTTTCTCATTTAAATAAATTTGCTTGCACTCTATATCTTCCATCTATGATTTTGGTTTTCTTCTTTGTCACTGTATTACATTACCCTGGTGTTCTGGTAACATATTTGGGAGCTCATCCAGGACCCCAACAGGAGGTAAGTAAAAGGAGGTAAGTAAAGTCTACACTCCTATATCTTTGGCTTTGAGACAGGGTCTCACTTTGTAGTTCAGGCTGGCCCTAAACTCACTATGTAGCCCAGGGAAGCCTCAAACTCACAGCAATCCTCCTGCCTCTGCCTCCCGAGTGCTGGGATTACAGGCATGAGCCACCATACTTGGCAATGTGGTGTGTGGTACTGATTGTTGCTGGGTGTCAGTCACCATGCCTGGTGTGTGTGGTTACTGGGGACTGAATCCAGACCTTTTGTGCTTGCAAGACAAGTGCCAGAACCACTGAGCTAAATCCCCAGCCCACCTTTTGCTTTTACTTTGCAGCTTTCTGCTTAAAATAATATTAGGTCCTCATCAGTCAACTAAAAAAGAGATTAGCACAGTCACTGCTCTTAAAGTCTTGGGGACAGGTTTTGTCTCCAAGCTGATCCCCTGCTAACACAGGTGGAGGTAATCTTGGTGTTGTCTCGCCTCAGTTTTTCTTTCTGATTTGATCCTTCTGCTGGCCATGGAGCAATGTCACCTTTGGTGCTCTTGGCTCTCCACAGCTTACATTCCATGATCCCTTAATTTTTCATAGGCATTAGAGGGAACAAATTACCTTTCTCTGTCATTACTCCTTTTCTTGGCAAGCCACCCCACGAGGTTTAAAAAAAGGCCCCCATGTCTTTTTGTCTCATCTTTATTGTCTGATACCTTCTTTCAGGAATGTTCCTGAAAAATAGTTAAAGGCCATTATGGTATTCATAATTTCAAAGACTCCCATAGATGCCACCATGCATCTGCCAGGTTTATGTTTTATGTTTGTGCAACAAAAGTATAAAATGTCTCTGTTTTGTGATCTTTTCCTATACATTGAATGTTTTTCCCTAGTTGTTTCTGAGTTCTGAGAGTCTCACCTATAATTCTTCATCTCCCTTCTGTGTCATTTTCTTCATGTCACTCAGACTCTTCTTCCAGTACTCCTACCTGCTAAATTACCCTCCTAGCCTCCTCAATGTCGGATAAACTTGTGCTTTTAGACAAAGAATATGGCTTCTATTTCTGAGGTTCCATGATGCCAATTTACAAAGCTACATATTAGATGAGGAAAAATGGCTCTTCAATGGTGTATGCAAACTATACTGAGTCTTAATGGATAACAAAGTTGAGACTGACTGCCCTCTAGGGATGCCAAGGGGAGGAGCAAGTCTTCCTGGTAACCTCTGAGGAGTTAACAAGAATCTATGGGAGCAAATCTGGGCTTACTAATAAAATTGGTTTTGGATACCAATTTAAATTGGTATTTTGGTTTAATGGGCATGTTTAAAGCATTTCTTATTCATTGGGATAGTTCTTAGGCTACAGTAACTTGGTTAACTAGCTCTTCTGATGCTTTCTGCTCTGGCTAGGACAAAGACACTACACAAGGCCACTTGGAGCTCCATTGGTCAGCCAGTCCTAAATGGAATGTTAATACCTATAAGCTCACTTCTGAAACAAAGGGATAAAAGAAGTGCACTAGGGGTGTTTTAAAATCCAAGCAGCTACTGGGCTTGTGACAAAAAGAAACTGGTAAGACAGAGAAGGAAATATAAAGAAAGTTATAAGTATGAAGATATATTTTGGAATGAGAGACTTTTACATGATAAGGTCTTGACCTACCACGATAAAAAAGAAAGATCATGGCAGAAGCAGAAGGCCCAAGTATATTGAGAATTTTTTTTTAAATGAGTCTTGTGAGAGGAAATACGTATGTTGGTTATTTTCAGTTTTGGCTCATACTGGTTTGGTTGATAGGCTATTCTTGTAAACTTCCTTGTTGCTCGAAGGTAGCTAACAGACTACAGTGCTAACTCTCAAAATGTCAGTCCCTCCTTCCCAGATCCCAGCTCCCCAACTCCCCTCTAGTCTGTCAGCAATGTCTTCTTGGCTATCTTCTGTGCTGAAAACACAAGAACAAGGAACACCACTGCTGTATAGATTGTGTCTTCTCAGGTGGAGATAAGGTAAGAGGATACATGCAGGTAACAGCCTGATAGGCAACAGCCACCTAGATCTAGTTGAGATCTCCACTTCAAATTCAAATTTGATGACAACATGGTGCTAAAAATGTTTAAGCAACTACTTTTTCTGGCTTTGTGGCTACCAGGACCCTGCCCCACTTTAGCTTCAATTGTCCTTTGCCACATAACAGAAGATCTGACAGTCAATGTTCAGCTTCACTTACAGAGATATCTCAATTCTTTTGGGTAAGGGACATCCAAATTCCAGTCACAACCCAAGGACATTAGGGGGAACACAAGAGAGGGTGGAGGGCACACTGGTCAGAGTGACTAATCCAGTAGTCTCACCTTCTCGTCATCCTAGCATTATGGTTACTAGCAGTGAGGACCTCACAGGTAGCCAAGGGATGTATTGAGCCAGAAGTACTTCAACAGGGAGAGCAAAGGGTGCCTTTTCCCCCTCTGATGATCTTTCAGAAAGATGGGAAACTCTATCGCAGTTCCCATAATCCCTTTGGATTGCATCTCAAAAACTGGGCCCCAGGCCCAAAAGGCACCTTCTGCCCTTTTACATGCATGCCTGGCATATACCCTCTGGGAGCCTAAAGTAGAGGAGAGACTCAGCCTCAATTCCCCAGCTGCAAAAATACTCCAAGGGACAAAATTAGCAGTCTGTGGGACAGGTTACATCGCTGCTTCTCTAACCCTAATGACACAGGAGCAGTATTTGGACTATCTCTTTGTAATGTCACTTTCCAACATGTTTGAGACTATGATAAAAAAGATGGGAGACCTCACTGGATACCAGAACAGGGAAGAGTGGTAAGTACTGCAAGCACCTCAACTTCTCTTACCTGTCTTTTTGGTGGAGAAACAAACAGAAACATGGACAGAATCCATGTTAAAACTAAAGTACACCAGGGGTTGTTTCTCCCGATGTTTGGGCCTTGGACTCAAGGAGATAGGACATTACCTTGTCTCTAGGTTTTTTCTTTTCACTCTCCTCACCCAAAACATTACATGTCCAGCCCCCCACAACCATCCCACTATAGGGAAAGATGTAACCTTTAGCATGTTCCTTGGGCAGAACTCCAGGAATGGTTGTGGGGAGCCCTGGGTAAACACAGTGTCCTTATCACAGTCACAAAAGCGTTACTGAGTTCCAAACAAGGTTCAGTAAACAGGCTGTGGTTTAAGGGTTACTATGAGTTGTTTGGGAGGTACTGCATAAAATATTCCAAGAACCGCTCAAGGTTACAGAAAATATTTGCTGTCCACCTTCTTTATGTTGCTTCGTCTGTACCTGCTACATAATAAAAGAGTTGTTGGAAGCCGGTTCAAGGTTCAGTCCCCTAAGGCTGTTCCCCTTGTCATTTCTCTTAAAACTCATTCCTAAGTGCCTTGCTTCCTTCTGCGATCCCAAATAACACAACATCGTACTGAAGAATCCCCTCTGTGCATAGATAACTGGTTTTCTGGAGACACACCCTTCCTTCATAGGCCCATGCTTATCCTGGGACCCCAGCATCTCCTTCACTGACATGGGCTTACAGTCCACCCTTAAGTTTGCCTGGCTATGGAGCAAAACCACCCTTGTCTCTCTTGCAGGAACTCAGACTGCCTTTCTCATAGAGGCGAAATGCACTTGCATCGCCCTCCCTGAGGGCCGAGTCTTTAACTAAACCACCTTCCCAATATCAAAATCCATCTCTAATCTGAACTCCTTCCTAGAACTGTCTCTCCCCCAGTCTAAGCTCAGAATGTCTCTGAAGGGGGTCCCAGCTAATTCTTCCTCTATAAATTCCTATCGGTGTAGCCTGGGCCCCCATGGGACCCTTCATATCAGTGTCAACGCTCTCACTCCTCTTCTCCATTGTTGGACTCTGTTTACTCAGTCTCTTTGTTGGCTTTCTTTCCTCTCACCTACAGTCTATTAACACATTCCCACTGGCTTGGATCATTAGTGCTACCTGCATGTCTGTCCCATTGGCCAGCTTGTCCCACTGGTGGTACAAATAGATCTAATGACTTTTATTGGTCTTTTGGCTAACAAAATTAATAATTAGTCTATAAATGGGCCAAATCTAATTTATTGTTTGAATATGAATAGTTGCTATCCAAATATAAATATTAACACTCAATATGAATTTTAAAATTATTATAATATTCAAATTTATTTCATTAAATTCAAAGAAATATATTTATATTTGTCAATTTCTTTAAAACTTCATATACATAAAGGTGGTTGATTTGGGCAGAGTGCAAAGAGTATAATAACACATTTGGCTTTTTTTAAGGCCACAGCAGCACCCATTTTTTCCAATAGTCATGCCCCTACCTCCAGTGCTTCAAGCTGGTGGGACAATCAAATTCAAATCAGAGCTGCATGGCAGTGGACACATGGACTACAGGCAAAACTTCAAATAGTCATACAGATGGCGCTGTCATGGAGCTCCCACCTGCCATCTATCACAGGTCACTGGACAAGTTTCTGGACGGTGACTTTGGCCACCGATTCATTCTCACCACCTCTGCACAATTCGAAGCAGCTAGAGCACTCTAAATCACTTGAGAACTTCTAGACAAAGAGCAAAAGTCTTCGCTCCTGGGCCGGGGAGTTAGCTCAGTGGTTCCGGCGCCTGTCTTGCAAGCGCAAGGGCCCGGGTTCCATTCCCCGGTAACCACATAACAATACTGGGTGTGGCGACTCACGCCCAGCAGCAACCAGTACCACATACCACAGTGCCGGGCGTGGTGGCTCACGCCTGTAATCCCAGCACTCGGGAGGCAGAGGCAGGAGGATTGCTGTGATGTGAGTTGGAGGCTGAGCTCAGGGCGAGCCTGAACCACAAAGCGAGACCCTGTCTCAAAAAAGAAAAAAAAAAAAAAATCTTCGCTCCTGTTTCTTTGTAGCAGTCCTTTGTTTTGCTCTTCGTACACTGATCTACTCAAATGAGTGATACTGCACAATACTTAGGTTTGTGTGTCTGATTTGTTTCATTTCACATTATATTTTTCAGGTGTATCCATTTTCCTACAAATGTCTCAAATTTATTCTTCTTTTTAGCCAAGTAATATTCTGTTATGTATAGATACCACATTTCTTATGCATTCAGTTGCTCATGGTCATATAGGCTACTTCTAGAATTTAACCATTGTGGATTGTGCTTCTGTAAACATGGGGGTGATGTTCACTATAGTATGATCTGTGCTCTCTGGGGAAGCTACCAAGAAGGGGAATAGCTGGGTTGAATGGAATTTCTAATTTTAGTTCTATGAGAAATCTCCATACTGATTCTATAAATAGCTTTGCTAGTCTACATTCCCACTAACAATGTAGGAGGGTTCCTTTCTCACCACAGCGAAGCCAAACTGTAGGACTGTAGGACTGTGAAAGAGGAGAGTGAAGAGGAGAACAGAAAATGGAAAGACATCCTTGTTTCTAGATAGCCAGAACCAACATAGCTAAAATGGCCACATTCTCAAAGCTGTAATATAAATTCAATACAATCACAATCAAAATACCAGCAGCATTCCTCACAGAACTAGAAAAAGCAATCGTAATATTCATGTGGAACCAGAAGAAACCTAGAATAGTAAAAGGCATCCTAGGCAACAAGGAGTAGGCAGGGGACATCATACTCCTGGACTTCAAGTTGTATTACAAAGCTACAGTGATAAAAACAGCACAATACTGGCACAAAAACAGACTTGACTTAATTACTTTCTCATCACTAAGACACAAGACCTGCCACCCACAATTAAAGGAGAGGTCTGGTCTGGTTCATAGTTTCTAGAGGCATTGGTTTGTAGTCAGCTGTTTCCAATGCAGGGTGCCATGGCAAAGGGGCAAGGTAGGCCAGAGTGACACCAAGGTGCAGGCACCTCCGCAGGACCTTTCAGGCCTCTCCCAACAGCTTCGGGGGCTCCGCTCCCCTGGCTCAGAGCTCTGCCTTCACAGAGCCTTTCCCTCCGTGTGTCTCTCTTTTGTCCTTAGGTGACGCCTGTCCTTGGGGCTAGGACCACCAGGGCAAGGCTTCGTGTCTCCTCTCAACACCCTTCACTCAGCTACCACTCTTGTCCGATCAGAGCTCTTTCACGGGCCTGGGTGTATGAATGCAGATGTAACTTTTGGGAGCCACCTCACCCTACTACTTCAGGAGCTCAGGCCTGGATCTGCCCAGCCAAGGGGTCGCCAAGAGGACTCCCTCAGCCACCAACGTACACATCTCTGGGGCCCTGGAGGCCTCCCTGCCTGTGTGACAGGGCAGGGGCCAAAGCTCAGAGCCATGTTCCCCACAGCTGGAAAAGAAGCCTGCTGAAGGGCATCCAGCCCCCTGCCCACTAGGCTAGACCAGGCAAGGACAGGCTGCCTTCTCCTGGGAGCACGGGCCCCCAGCAAGCTCTGTGCTGAGGGCCAGGCTGCTCTGCCCAGACCCAAGGACCGTGAAGAGCAGCCAGGAGCCTGAGGAGTTTCATAAGGGAAAGTCCAGCTCAGAGCCCACTTAGCACTCTATCCTACGACCAGGGCTGTAGGGCAGGGTGGGGACAGCCAATACGGCTGTTTCTCCATTGCTACCTTCCTTGGCAGTTTCTTCCTCCTCCTTGCTCTTTGTCAAGGAGTTCATCATTGTCAACACAGCCCTGAGATTCTAGCCTGGATCCACCTCGGGTCACCACTCTGGGGGCTGGCTTCATTGTCCCTTGAGCCTCAAACCCAAGTCCTTCTTGCACTTTCTATCCCCTCATCCTCCTCTAGCTGCATCCATCCTCCACGTCCGGACTCACACTCCCACTTGCATACCCTTTACTTTCCAGTGCTAACACCCCACAGGGTCCCCAAGGGTCCCAGGACTCAAGGAGGGACCTAATGCCCAGGGGCATGGCCCAAGGAAAGGGCTCAGCCAACCCTGGCCCATACTCTGTCCTCTTCAGGGACTATAGCCCTTGGACCAGTGAAACCCCAAGTCCAAGTCCTCGGAGCAACGCAGATGGGAAGCGGAAGTGCCCCGGGGTGCATGGGGAGCAAGACAAGAAGCCCCAGCGGAGCTGGCACTAACGGCGCCGCCCTCCGGCCGGGCCGCGCATGCTCCACCCACCCCCGCCCCGCCCCGTTCTCACGCCGCAGCGGTCCTGGCCCCGCCTGCTCCAGGTCCGGCTCAGCAGCGCAGCCGGGGATTAACTGACAGCTGCATAACACAGCCTCTGGAGGGAGCGGCGACTGGAGGCCCGAGAACCGACGGGCTGGGAACCCCACCCCGCCCGCCCCCTGGGGACGCTGCGCTGCCCTCGGAGGGCTTCTCAGAGGCAGTGGCCTTGGCCTCTGGCCTGCCAGCGGGTGGGAGGGGAGGCCAGCAGCACCAGCCGCTTGAGGAGCCCAGGTACGCTGGCCTCAGTGGGGACATGGGGAGACCCTCTCCTCAGGGGTGCAAAAGGGAGGGCACAGGTGCGGGGTTGGGGGGTCCACGGAACAGCAAGAGTGGCAACAGTTGAGGAGAAGAGCACGGAGAGCAGCTATCTGGCTCTAGGGCGCCGTAAAAGGGGACCTGCTGCTCTGGCACCAGGTGCTGTAGCCCGCGCTTCCCCGTTGCTCTCTGGTTACTTTCAGGGGCCAGTCCTGAGGCTGCCCCGGGAAGCTGGGAGTAGAAAGGCCGGGCAAGCTGGGGTTGTGAGGTCCTGGCCCTATTCCCAGGTACAGGCCTGGATAGTGCATGTGTGATCAGAGTTGGAGTGGCGTCCCTCTGACACACATGTTAATATGTCCAAGACAGTCCACCGCACACCCAGGGAAGGCGAAGCTCAACCAGGGCTGAGAAGAGAAGGTGAAGGGCTGGATGGAAGGTGAGGCAGGATGAGAGGGAGCAAGCCTTCCCTGAAGGGCTAGTTCCCACCAGTTCGGTCCACCCGGTTATCTACTGGGTGCCGGCAAAACACTGGGTTGCTGCTGACACCGAAGATCTGTCTAGAAACATTTGCTAAGATGTGCTCTGTGGTTCTAGCTCGAGTGGCAGAGCATAGACCATAAGCAGTGCTTTAAATAAAAAGTAGAGAATATGTCAAAATGTTAGAAGAGGCAGGGAAGGGACGTCTAATTGCAAGTCTAGTAATACGCTGAGAACAGATCTCATTTCAAAGGCTCCATTTCTGCAAACACTGGAAGTTGGCAGAAGAGCACAACATGTGCTAATGTTTGGGAAGCGCATTCCAGGAAGAGAGAACAGCCGTGCCAGGGCCCTGAGGCAGGAGTGGTGTGGCTCCCTGGAGGCCAGGACTGTGGGAGCAGGGAGCAGGGCAGGGCTGGGCAAGGTCAGGAAGCATCTGTGGATTTACTCCCAGGGATGTGAGAAGAAGATTCCCTTAGCAAACACCCTAGGCAGCCCCTGTATGGCTAGGTCAGCCTCTGTCCCTGCAGGCCAAGGCCTGGAGACAGCAGTTGCATGGAGCTCCCAGGGCACCAGGCCAGTCGTGTGTGGGCTGAAAGTGCCCCTTGGGGTCCCCCTCCCAGCCATCCATCAGGAGATGGCAGGTAACATGGCCTCTACTCAAGAGAAGCAGCTGGACCTTAAGCTGCTTGACCCCAGAAAAAGTTCCACCTGAAGTGGCCCTGCTTGTCTGTTCTTGGGGGAAAGGGCCCCAGTTCCTGATCTCCAGGGCCTGCCAGGATCTTGAAGGCTGTGTCATGGTTGGTTTCTGGTGTTGGGTTTCTCTGTTTTTGTTTTTCTCCCTTCTTCTGAAGAACAAGCCCCACCTAGTGGTCCCCAAGCAGGATGGCACCAAGGAGCATGGGTGGGCTCTGTGCTCCCCGGCCAAGTGCCTTCCCACCTCCTGCCCTCCCTAGGCCTGTGGAGGCTTCTCCCCTCATGCCCAGCGGCAGGTTGCTGAGAGCCTGAGCTTCGGGCCCACCTCAACCTTCAGCTTAGCCTGGGCTCTGGCTATGCACAAGGGCCTGGATGTCTTGCCAGTCCAGTTGGTGGAGGTAGCCCCTCTCCCTCACTCATGCATCACCCCCCAGAGCAGGGACTGCCGGCCCTGGTATCTGTCCTGGCGGGAGGTGCCATTAAGGCTGGCTTTTGAGAAGTCAGTCTCGGGCAGATCCTGCTAAGTGGCCACTGCACCTATGCTGGGTCTTTTGCTCTCTAACTCTGGTACAGATGTCATGTTACTTGTACCTCTGAACATCAGAACACTGTCCTGTGGGGCCAGGCATGGGGTTATACTTGAGGACAGGGTGGCAGCAAGCTGGAGCTGTAAAAACAGCTTATGCAGAGCCAATGAGAAGAGTGGCAAATGTGAAGAGTATCGTAGGCCCTGGGATTTAGGGGCTATCCTTTATCTGGGAGCTGGCCTTGGAGTGTGGGAACCAGTAAGAAGTTCAGTGGCTGTGTGTTTAGTAGGCCCAAGACTGTGACCTTGACACAGAAGGTGTGTGTCCCTGTGAGGGACAGGAACAAGAGAAGTCTCAACCACAACTGAAAAACTACATCAAAACAACTCTTGTGAAACATGATATTACATCATCTAAATGGAACCCTTTCAGACATGGCCTTTCTTGTTCGTGTCTGGCTTTTTTCACCTGAGTCAAAAATCCTCAGGATTCATGCACACTATCCTGTGTCACAATTTCCTTTCTTTTTATGGCCAAATAATATTCCACTGTATATATAGATCACACTTGGTTTCTCTGTTTGTCTGAGGTGGACATTTGGGTTGTTTCTACCTTTTGGCCATTGCGTCCAATGGTGTTGTGAATGTGGGTGTGCATGTGTTTGTGTGAATACCTGTTTTCATTTCTGAACATATGGCTATGTCATGCTGAATTCTATGCTTAACTCTTTGAGGAACCACCCAAATGGTTTCCCCTGCTTTTTCCTTTTCATTGTAAATATGTTAGTCAGCTTTCTATTGTTATAGCAACTTGTAAAGATAAGCAATTTGTAAAGAGGTTTGGAGCAGACTCAGCCTGGGGTCTTTTGGCCCTGCAGATTGGGCCTGTAGCTGGACACCAGAGAACAGGCAGATGCTGGGACATTAGGGAGGGATGGCAAGAAGAAAAGGAAGGGTCACCATCAGGGACCTACAAACCTCTTGCTACCCGGGGGACCAAGCCTTTAGCACAGGCCTTCAAGTGGGGGACATTTGGGGCCTGCACCATAGCAACTACTGCTGGGGTGCAGGCAAGTAGAGATCCAGGTCACTTGGGCCTGTCGTCTCTTCTTCTTGGTTTAATATTTGGGTTTTCCTGGAATACTTCAGGGGAGTTTCATGCCCTTTCCTCCTCATGTACTTCAATGTGCATTCTAAGAGAACATTTTCTTCCACCCAGCACATGCACACCACCAGTTGCATAGTTGCCACCCTACTGTCATCTGCCCCACCAGAATGGGCTCATGCATGACCAGCAAAGGACTAATGTGTGACACTGTGATGTGTGATATCCTGTTCTCCATTTTTCACCTTATGGTTTTAGGAGCCATTCTACCACTCAGATCATTTTTATTGTTTCATGTAAACATATACACTTCTCCACCAGAAGCATGATTCCATTCTTGGTCACCCTAGTCAACAATAGATTTGGGACAATTTAAATGCCAGATGAACATAACAGCTGTCTCCAGGTTCCCAGGGTTTGTCCCCCTCACTCTCTCATGCAGGCTTGGCATTGATACAAATGAGGTGTAATCTCCTATCAAAATAAGAGTCAGTGCTCCTTTGAGCCACTCCCCCTAGCAGCTATCACCTGCCCGCTCCGTTCCGCCATCAGGGACTTCCCTGTTGTTGGTCTCCTGCAGGACAGAGATGACATTCTTGGAGTAAATATTCCTTGCCCTGACTCTCTGGCACTGAGATGGGACATAGGAAAGTGGGAGGCCAAGATGTATTTCTTCCACTTTGTCCATGCCATCCCTGCCATGTCTGCCCCTCCCAGAGTGCACATGCCTGTGGACTCTTCCTGCACTGAGCACCACACCATCCAGTCTTGGACTCTCTACGGGAACTCAGACCCAAGAAAAGGGGATGGTGGATGACGGAGCTTCCAGGAAAGGTTGGGAAGCTGAGGTCAGGGGTGCTGGGCAGATGGAAAGAGAGCTAAGGAATGGAGAATAAAAAAGAAAGGCAAAAAAGAACAGACTCTCTGGAAAGGCAGGTCGGCAAGGCTCTGGCAGAAAAGTGGACATGTGATTTAGCTGGTTGCAAGGACAGAAGGAAGCTCGGGAGCCCTCAGTGCTGCCGGCGGCACTGTGGCCCCCAAGACTGTGCTGAGGACTGGTGTCCTACGAGAGGAGACGAGGGAACTTTGGAGCCAGACCACAGACGGAGGACATGTGGTGATCCCAGAAGCCGGAAGGGGCAAGGATGGAGCCCCAGGCCTCTGCCCGGAAGCAGAGAGAATGGGTGTATGGATTCGAACCCCTCGCCGGCGGGCCTAGGAAAGCACCAGGGGAGGACGGGTGGTCTGGGCCTTGGGGAGCCCACGGGAGGGACAGAGCTCATGGGAGTGGAGGCCTGGATCTCGGGGATGCAGGGCACTGAGCCCAGCCCCCAGGGAGAGGGAGAGGCCACTCACCACAGCGGCCTTGCTGGTTGCTTTTGACTCTTGCTTGCTTCTCCAGGGTGTCGGGTAGGTGATGGCGGGGATCCTCCTGCAGGCAAGGCCCAAGGTGAGTGGTCCCAGACTCCTCTGCCCTGCCAGTGTGCGGCTCTCCTGGGGATGGGGGACCCCTGGTCTCGTGGCTGCCAGCCCCTCTGGGTAGCTGGGGCTCGAATCCAAGACAGCCACAGGAATGCTGTATTGCACGTACAGGTGTCTTTTGAGGACGTGGCTATGTACTTCACGAAGACAGAATGGAAGTTTCTGGACATCAAACAAAAAGTTCTGTACAAACAGGTGATGTTGGAGAACTATAGGAACTTGGTGTCGCTGGGTAAGTGACCCACTATGCACACACGCAGGCCAACCTGCTAAGTCTGGGCTGTTTATTTCTGAGTTTCCTGGTTTGGTTGTTACCCTGAGCATAAGCACAGATGTGTCTCTCCATCAGACCAGCCATCCCTTGTGGAGCCACCATTGTGTCATGGGAGTTTTCATCTGATGTCAAATGGTTCAGACCTATAAATGATTGGGGTAAATGTATGAGCCTGTTCTAATTTTGCATATGAAACTGTAGATTGGCAAAACGTCTTTCTACTTAAAAGATAAGTGTTAATTATTTTGGAATATATATATATATATATATATATATATACACACACATATACACACACATACATATACATAGAGAGTCTGTCAAACAATGTACACATGCTTCAGAAAAATAAAAACTTGTGTAAATGTTTTAATACTTGTATCTGTGGGGGCCCCCGGAGGACGCCATACATTGCAGACACATCACACTCTGACCCTTAGAGCAGAAATTGAAAATGCATGTGCACGTGACCAAGGGTACCCGAATAGTTCGCTGTACTGATACAGTCTGGAGGCTCATGGCTACCACTTTGAGCACCTCTTGTCACTGTAGAAGCCAAAGGTAACTTGTATTAATCTCATGATGTCTCAGTAAGTTTAGTATTACAATATTTACACAAGGTTTTCTTTTCCTGAAGTGTGGTGTATACATTTTTTATCATAGAGAGAGAGGGGAGGGGTCTCCTTGAACTCACAGTGATCCTCCTGCTTCTGCCACCTGTGTGCCACAGTGACAGGTATGCACTGCCATGCCCAGCTATACTAGAACATTTAAATGCACTATTTCAGATCCAGGGTGCTCTTACAACATTTGCATTTTGTAGCTGGGCACCATGGCACACACCTGTTATCCCACCACTCAGGAGGCTGAGGCAGGAAGGTTGTCACGAGTTCAAGGCCAGCCCAGACTACATAGCAAGACCCTGTCTCAGAATAAACAGGCAAACAAACAAAGACAACTTGAGTTTTCTGTGCAGCTCACCTGACAGAATTTAGCAGAGTTGCTTCCTTCATCAACACGCGCCTACCCTCTCATCTCTAGGACACAAAAGGGCAAAGTTGAGGGTCCCAGGCCAGAGCTCTGGAGCGCCAGCGATGTGCCCACCTCTGCTCTGCAGAGCATGGGCACTGAGAGGACTCTGGGAACTGGCCTTTCCCCACTGGCAGCCTGTGTGGTGCCCACTGCAAGGCTCAGGCCTGTCTCTTGTCACCTTTGTGACCAGCCCATGGCGGAGGACTGGCTCTGTGCTGGGCTCTCGCGGGCCCTTCTGGGCAAGGGGTGGCCACTCGCCTCCCCAGCACGCTTCTAGAACCCCGCTTGCCTGTGTCGGGCGGCTTTCCCGAGAGCTCTGCACACTGTTACCTGCTCAGTGGTGACTGTCCTTGCTTCACGTCCGGCACAGGCCTCGCCTCCACCAAGCCTCACCTGGTATCCCAGCTGGAGAGAGGGGAAGGGCCGTGGGTGCCTGATGTCCACGCACAGGCCGGTAAGTGAGCTGCCACCCGGCCTCCTGCGGCCGTGGGCTGCTCCTGTCCTGCGCCACTGCTCCCCGGCTGCCCCCCCATGCTCTTCTGCCTGTTCATTTCTCTTCAGCCTTGGCGTGAGGGTGCAGAGGGCCAATGTCCCCTAGGGCCCCAGGTAGCAGTGACACCCATTGTCTTCTCTGTCTTTGCAGGTGGCAGGATACAGAGACCTGGGCCAGCAAGGAGGGCCAGGCAGCAGGGAGACGCCGTGGCGGCGGCAGCGTCAGTGCGCAGAGGTCCCCAGGGTCCAGCTCCAAGGCCACAGCGGCCCAAGGGCTCTGAGAAGCGGTACCTGTGCCAGCAATGCGGGAAGTCGTTCAGCCGCAGCTCCAACCTCATTAAGCACTGCGCCATCCACAGCGGCGAGAAGCCCTACGAGTGCCCGGACTGCGGGAAGCTGTTCCGGAGCAGCCTTGCCCTGCTGGAGCACCAGCGCATCCACAGCGGCCAGAAGCCTTACGCTTGCAAGGAGTGCGGCAAGGCCTTCACGCGCAGCTCCAACCTCATCAAGCACCAGGTCATCCACAGCGGAGAGAAGCCCTTCTCCTGCGCCGAGTGCGGGAAGCTGTTCCGACGCAGCTTCGCGCTGCTGGAGCACGCGCGTGTGCACAGCGGCGAGCGGCCCTACACCTGCGTGCACTGCGGCAAGGCCTTCAGCCGCAGCTCCAACCTCATCGAGCACGAGCGCACACACAGCGGCTTCAAGCCCTACGCGTGCGACCGGTGCCCCAAGGCCTTCACGGGCATCTCGCAGCTCATCCACCACCAACACAGCCACAGCGACCAGAAGTCCTTCGCGTGCCAGGAGTGCGGCAAGGCGTTCCGCGGCCACTCGGGCCTCAGCCAGCACCTGCGGGCGCACAGCGGCGAGAAGCCCTTCGAGTGCAGCGAGTGCGGCAGGGCCTTCGGCCGCCGGGCCAACCTCTTCAAGCACCAGGCGGTGCACGGCCACGTGCAGCGCTCCCGGCCCCGCGGCCGTGATAGGGCGCCCCGGCGGCGGGGCTGCGTGCTCGTGCTGGAGCCCCAGCGGGGGCGAGCGGCGCGGACCCAGGCGTGCAGCGAAGGTGGCTCGGCCGAGGCCCGGGAAAGCTGCGGGGGTCAGGAGCCCCAAGCGTGTGAGCATTGTTACCAGGCCTCTGAGAGCAAGGCACAGCCGGATCGCCACTGGCGCCACCGTGAGAACTCGTCTGTCTGCCACCGTCCCCAAGCTCAGCCCATCGGAGGGGGCGATGGCAGGGGCCCTCATGCCTGCGTTCTGGGTTCCGCAAAACCGCAGGATCTAGCCTCACCCTGAAGCCCAGAAATAGGGCAACGACTCCAGTGGAGTGTACACATGCCCTTCCTCGGAGCTCTTTCCCCGCGTCCCATTAAAGGCACTGCTGGCTAAGGACTCAACGTCCTTTCCCGCTCCTTCTCAAGTACTTGAAGGTGTGACCACGCCCGCTGCCGCTGCGTCAGCCCCATCTCACCTGGCTAGCACAGGGCACCCGCGAGTGCACCGCCCGCGCGCGGGGCAGGTGTGAGCAGATGTGAGCTACACAGCAGGCTGCTGTGGGAAGGGACGACTGTGAAGTCCTTTGTCTCCCCTAAGTTTAGTGTTTCAGCGTAGAAGATTCTAAAAGCACTTTAATCCTTTCACAGCTTACAAAGGGGGGCTCTGGAATCGCCCCACTGCTCCCGGGAAGGCCCTGGGCACCCTGCTGTACTGAGCAAACAGCAGGGCTGGGGGGCGGTGCGACTGAAAACTTTCGCCCTTCTAGGGCGCCCTCTGCTGGTGCAGGGAGGATCTGCGCCCGGTCCCGCAGGAGCCCAGTAAAGTCGCCCTTCCTCTCTGGTCTCTCACAGCAGTGGGCTCTAGGCCAGACATGCCAACTGGGGTTCCCCTACTACCCTGTTAGCATCAGTCTCCTTCCTGCACCTGGGACTGTCTGCCCCCCTTCCGGTCCCCTGGTGCCTAAAGCTTTAAAATTACCCGTTCCTGCCCTTCAGGCAGGGCCCCCTTGTGGCCATGACAAGTAGGAGGCAAACAAGCCAGGTTAGAATTTGCACTTTGATGGGTCCTGAATTGAATGTGAGGGTAGCTGGTTCCAGGGTGACTTCTCCCAGAATACTGAAGGTGCCATTGCTTCGAATGTCTCTGTATTCAGGGGTAACATGACTTGAAAGTGGAGATGTTTGCCATATGAGACTGCCAGGGAAGGACTCTGGCAGCAGAAGGGGCCAGCCCAGGCCCACATGGAGAAGCTGTCCCCTCCAGTCCATGTGATGATGTAATGCGCCCTTCCCTTCAAATGGCACTTTACTGAAATCCCAGGGTGTTCTCCTGGGGAAACCTCATAGCGATCTGGAGGCATTGTCCTCAGAGGGCCAGGAGATTATCCTCGGGGACGCCTGCTTCTTCCAGGAGACTATGCGGAGACTGAGAACCCAGGCTCCCTTCTGAAGACGCTGCTAGGAGCTCCAGTCCCCAGGACCACTCCAGACATTTCCTGCACAAGTGCCCATGTACACGCACACACATCCACATAAACATGCATTTACATGTTATATATCAACATTATGCTGTGGAACATGCCAGCATTTTTGTAACTTGCTCTTGATTTGGCTGCCTCTAGGGGACCCCTGTCCCCATGTCTTGTGGTTGACCTCATGCCCATCAGCCTGCCCCGTAGCTTGCAGCTGTGTGTTGTGCATGGGCACGTGTGCTGTGCCAAACCTGGTGCTACCACTGGCAAGTACTCGTGAAAGGAACGCTACACACTTAGCCTTCTGGACTTGGGCTCTGTTGGAGCTGGCTCTGGCCATATCTGGAGACAGTGCAAAGTATCTGAAAGTCAAAAAAAGCAGCATTAGCAATGCTGTCTCTGGAGTCCCTGGTGAGATCATCAAGTTCGGGGAAGGGCCCAACTATCTCTGCTAGGGCTGCCACAGATGCAGGAAGCCCATCCCCACGTGAAGCAAGCCATGCAGCAGAAGGCTGTTGTGGTCTCCACACCAGCCACTTCTGCGTCCCCTTCATCACTGGGAAGTGAAAGACTCCACTCTTCTAAGCCAGGCAGTCAGCAGCGCTCCTAAGTGTGGGGCGTTCCTTGGGGACCGGTGTAGAAACTAACTCTAGCTTTAACCTGAGCATCTCCATCCCCCCGAGTCCTGTACCCCCCAGGGCCTACCACAGGGCACATTTAGTACAAAGTGGTCATTAGGGGCGATGTGGGCCCCAAACTCTATGTCACTGAAGTGCCCTAAAAAGCTCCACCGTCCCCAGTGTTTTTCTGGGTAAATGACACTGAAAATAGCAACAGCAGATCATTTTGTTTGGCAGTTCCCAGTGTAACTTAGCACCTGTCAGTCAGTGTTTGCCAAGAGGCCACCAGGAGCTGCATTTTCTTTCAGGTATACAGTGTGGACAGCATGGATTTTGCATGGGCTGAGGCAGAGTGCCTGGGAAGGACACTTGTCTCTTGCTTCTGTGCTGCCCAGAAATGAGGCTGTGTGCCTCCTGCTGCATGGGCGGTGAGGTCATGCTTGCTTGTCTTTTGAGGGACAACTGGAGCATAAGTCTTAAGCCATCCGTGGGGTCTATGGAGAACTGCTTGGGTTGGGATGGGAGGGAGAAGGGAAAATATGTGGTAATGGGGGGAAGCAGTTCTGGGTTGAAAGGCCAGTAAGAAGCAGAGTGTGGAGCGCCTGGAATTCCACACACAAATCTGGATTCTAGTTGGTTCCAGATGAGGAGCCGTTTTTCATAACATGAAAGAATAAGCAAGGAAAGGAAGTTACTATAAATGCTTGCATTTGAATTAACAATCATCAGTATCACACAGTGTAGTCATCTACACCAATCTGATGTCTGCAAGTGTCAGCCTATGGTCCACAACAAGGCTGCACGAGAAGGACTTTAGGTTCCACTTACTTTTGTCGCATGCTGCAGTCACTGTGCTATTGGAGCGGGTTTCATCCTTTGCCAGCCCCAGTACATCTGCAGCTTCACAAGACGAGCGCCTCCAGGGCTCCTGGACAGCTGCTCTGCAGTTGCTTCTGTCCTCACTCTGGAAGGCCTTCCAGGTCAAGGCCTCGAACCTTCCTAGTGGTCTTGGGGCTTCCATGGTGTTCAGGAAAGCTCTCCTTGGTCCTTCTCTCCCACCTGGTGACATTCAGGCTGGAAATGAAGGCCTGCTGCAAATCTGGAGTTCTAATGGTTCTGACTTTTCTTTGATAGCCTTATGGAGAAGTAATAGAAATATGACAGTTGGCATGCATGTAAGCTATGTAATTAGCAAAACTCTCCCCACTATCAAGACAGTGACTATATCTGTCACCTTCCAAAGTAGCCTTGTGCCATCCCTGCAACCACTGCTCTATTATCTGTCACTCTAGGTTGACTTGCTTTTTCTAGAACTCTGTGTAAATGGGTTTGCCCAGTACATGTATGACCACTTTCTCTCTGTACAGTTCTTTGAGGCTCAGCCTGGAGTTCTCATGTAACGGTACCACTGAGTACCTGGTGGTGGGCATCTGCAGTCTTTCCAGGTGGGACTGTGACAAATAAAGCTGCTATGAACATTTGTGTACAAGTTCCATCGTGACCATATGTTTTCATTTCTCTTGCGTACAGAGCTAGGAGTGGTATTTCTGGGTCAAAAGGTAGCACACTGTTTAACTCTTTTTTTCTTTTTTGACAGGGTCTCCCTATGTAGGATGTAGTTCAGGATGGTCTTGAGCTCACTATGTAGCTCAGAGGGGCTGGCCTTGAACTAATGGTGGTTCTCCTGCTGCAGCCTCCTGAGGCACCTGGCTCCCTGTTGGGAAATCAAACCCTGGTCTCACTTGTTATTGTCTGTCTTTGTATTTGGCCATCCCAGTGGGTGTGGAATGGTAGCAATTCCCTGGTGACTAATGAGGCCGAACCTTTGTCCATGTGCTGTTTGCCTCAGAAGCCATTCACATTGAGAGCAGTGTAGTTTCAGTGCCCGGGCCTCTTATGTGTGTGGTCACAATTTTCCCTACATGTGCTTATTGATTTCTAGGTTACAATTTCAACCATCCTTAGGAACCCTGTGTTCTCATGTGTGATTCACACACAGGTGTGCTAACACCTCCAACACCACAGGGGTGACCAGCTTGCAGATGTCAAGACCTAAGATGAGGCCTAGCACAGTTCGGTGGGCCTTTAGTCTCACTTGACGGATGCTTTTACAAAGCAAGGAACAGCAGGGAATGGTGGTGCACATTTGTCATCCCAGTACTTGGAAGGCTGAGGCAGGAAAATCACAAGTTCAAAGCCAACCTGGGCTACATAGTGTGTTAAAGGCCAGCCTGAACTACAAAGCAATACTTTGTTGAAGAAGAAGAAGGAGAAGGAAAAGGAGAAAGGGAAGGAGGAGAAGAGGGAGAGGGAGAGATAAAAAGAAAAGAAAGAGAACATCATGTGAAGACGTAGAGAGACAGAGGAAAACCACTGTGAGCTCAGGTGCAGGTATTAGAGGGAGGCAGGGACCCTCACGGGTACACCAGAGCTCCAAGAGGCTGGAAGAAGCAGAAAGGATCCTCCATTCCTCACTTCCTCTCAACCTTGTTTACAAGTGAGGAAACTGAGGCTCAGCCATGGACAGGAATTGCCCACATTCCCCACACACTAAGATGCAATGGCAGATCTACACCCTGGTTGGGCTCCAGCTACCTAAGAAAGACTCAGGAACCAATTTGGTTTCCCTTGTGTACTAACTCGGCCCATTTGGGAATGGCTCTGAAAGCAGGCAGAAAGGCCAAGCGTGTGGATGCTACACACTGGAAAGGAAAAGAAAGCAGGGACAGAGGCTCCAGCTCCCACAGCATCCCTTTCTGGTAGAACAGTCCCCACCGCAGGCTTGGCCAGTGCAAAGGCACTGGGGCAATATCACAAACCACCCAAGCAAGGGCAGGGGTGCTGAAAACAGCAGAAACTGAGTCTCTCTCATTGTTCCACAGGCCGGAAGTCCAAGCTACAGGTGTGGGCAGCTGTGCTCCTTCCGAAGTCTCCAGGCAAGATTCTTTCCTCACCTCTTCCAGCATCTGGTGGTCACGTCACTAGAAGCCCTCATCCCCTTCTCCTCAAGATCTCTTTCAAGACATTTATTGTTGGACGTGGGACTTAACCCAGGTAACCCAGGCTGACCTCACGTCAGCTCTTTCACGTAATTCTACGTGCAAAGTCCCTTTTTCTCTGTGAGTGCCCAGGGATGTGGACTCAGATAGAGCTGTCAATGGATAGGGTCTGAGGGGGTCCCTGGAGAAGAGTTAAGAACCTTAACTCACCCCCACAAAACAGCTCTGCCGATGCTCATCACAGGAAAAAACTTTCAAGACACAGTAGGGAGAGACCCAGGATAGCTCTACTCGGCAGAAAGAAGTACAGCTGAGAGGGGACCTTGAGGCCATTTCACAGTAGAAAGTCACGGGCCCAGACTATACATTTGTGCCAGGTTTTTCTTTTGTTTAGTTTGGGGGTTATTAGTTTGTATTTTGTGATACTGAGGATTGCACCCAAGGCCTTTGCACTAAGCTACATCCTCCCTCTTTTTATTTTATTTTATTTTTTATTTTGAGATAGTCTAGCTAAATTGCCCAGACTGGGTTCAAACTTGCAGTCCTCCTGCCTCAGCCTCCCAGAGTGCTGGGAATACAGCTATGTACCACCATACCTGACTCTATATTTTTAAAACTTAGGAATTTAGGAGTGAAGAGCCTGGGAGGAAAAAACAATTCTCACTTTGGGTAACTCTGATGGTGTCCCAAAGCTTCAAGTGTTTTTGTTAAGTACAATCTTAAAATTACAATTTTATTTCCACCTCAGTGTCTTGGAGGCCTAGGTAGCTAGAGGCCAATGAGCCAGGGGCAATGAGGAAGGATAAGAATGGAGGGATCCAGGTGGCTCTCTAGGGCTCAGAGGCAGAGGCAAGAGGTGAAGTCCTTGCATATAGTACTTTAGGGTTCAAAAGGAGATACCTCAGCCTTAAGCAGTGGTCGCTGTACTTCACCATGTGCTGCATGCTTATTAGGCTCCCAAACTGCCCACAGCGCTGCTATCTTCTTGCTGCTTTGAGGGACAGGCAGCTTTTTGCTATTCTTTAAGACAAGGTCTCCCTGTGCAGCTCAGGCTGGTCTTGAACTCTCCAGCAATCCAGTGCTAGGATGACAATAAAGTAGATGTCTCTCCAGAGTAGGTGTGGGCCTCGTCCAATCAGTTGAAGACCTTGTAAAGAAAGGACTGAAACGTTCTGTTCGACAGAGCTTCCGGACTTGGACTGCCCTTCTCCCCTTGGTCCCTGAAGCTTCCAGAGTACTTGGACTCCCGCCATATCTGAGTGTGTTGCCTGGGATCCGAGGCACTTGGGACACTAAGGCAAGAGGATGGTAAATTTAGGCCAACCAGGCAACTTAGTAAGATATTGTTTTAAAATAAAAAAGGGCTAGGTTGCCCAACACATATAGAGTCGTGGGTTCAACCCCCAGTACAAATAAAACAAAACCACTCAGCCAGGCATGCTGGTGCACATCTGTCTGTATTCTCATCACCTTTGGATGCTCAGGCAGGAAGATTGCAAGAAATTCAAGCCCAGCCTGAGCAACTCAGCAGGACCCTGTCTCAAAAATAAAATATAAAATAGGGTTGTGGAAATGACCCAGTATGAAGGCTGTAGATTCAATCTCAGCACGATTACAAAAAAATTTTTCTTGGTAGACAGGCGTCACTAGAATCCTTATTAATCCAGTCATAAAGCAGTAAGCACAAACATACAACAACTAAAGGCATAACAAAAACTACTAGATGTAAGGACCTTGGTAAAATGTAATTATAAGAAAACATCTTCCCATATTATCATAGAACTGGACAGACATCACAGATTTTGAAAAGCAAGTAAATATGTAAAGGAACTGAACAGTTGTATAATTGTCAAACTAGATTTTAGGACTGTACAGAAACCTCTTGGAGAAGCAGCCTTTCAGCTGTCTTGTCACTATGACACAATACCCGGCAGCCATGACTTCAAGAAGGAGAGGTTTATTTGTCTCATGTTTTCTGCGGACACAGTCCACGGCTGGCTGGGTGCAGTGCAAGAGCAGCAGCGTGGTGGGAGGGTGGGAGGGGCAAAGCAGCCTGGTTCTGGTGCCGAGGAACGAAGGGGGAGGAGCGCACACGGACCCTGAGGTCATGCCTCCGTGGCCACCCAGGCTCACCAGGAACATGCTTTACTAATTGGCAGGTGTTCCTTAATCTAATAAAGCCAACATAACAGGGTGGCCCTAGAAACTTCATACAGTTCCAAACATTCATACAAAAAGATGTTTTAAGCAGTGCCTCCTCAGACCATTATCCAACAGCACAAAAATCCACCCTGACAGATGACCACCAACCCCCACTACTGAGAAGTTGAGCTGAGCTGTATTATACTAGCCTTAGGCCAGGAAAGAAGTGAAGAACAAAATCACTGGCGATCCAACAAGTCATCTTTGTCTCAGAATTAGAAACAAGAATAAGACATAAGCCATAGAAAAGGAAGAAAGTAATGAGGATAAAAGCCCAAGTTAAGGAAGCAGAGAATTCTCAACTGAGAAAGGATAAGTCTGAGTCACAGTTTCTTTGCAAAGACAATGCGATGTATTGCTCTCCCCATCCTTCCAAAAAGCCACACAGCGTGAGCAAGGTGGCTGTCATTAGAGACGCCAGAGCGAACAGCGCTGTGTCAGTGCACTTGAAATCCTACAGGACACTGCCTATAAAGCAATTTGGGGCTTTTCAAAGGCAGTTATCTAGTAAAATCGTGGTTATGCAAAATAATTGATGAGAGGCCAGGGATTTAGATCAGTGGTCCAGCAGGGTTCGATCCGGGTTCGATCTGGTAACCGCATACAATAATGCAGGGCGTGGAGACTCACACCCAGCAGCAACCAGTACCACATAGCACAGTGCCGGGCGTGGTGGCTCACGCCTGTCATCCCAGCACTCGGGAGGCAGAGGCAGGAGGACTGCTGTGATGTGAGTTGGAGGCTGAGCTCAGGGCCAGCCTGAACCACAAAGCGAGACCCTGTCTCAAAAAAAAAAAAAAGAGTATGTGGGAACGAGTTGCATACAGATGTGTGTGTGTGTGTGTGTGTGTGTGTGCGTGCGTGCATGGGAATGGGTGTGAGGTGGGTGAGGGTGTGTGGTTTCAGGGTATGTTTATGTGCAGGAAGTAGAGATTTGTACATGTGTCGGTGTGTCATGGTCTAGTATTTGTGCCCCAATTCATAAGTTAAAATATAATCACCAGTTAGGTATAGTACCAGATGCCTGTAATTCCAGCACCCTGGGAGGCTGAGGCAGGAAGGTGGTAGTTCAAGCCCAGCCTGGGTAACTAGCAATTTAGCAAGACCCTGCCTCAAAATAAAAAATAAAAAAGACTAGAGATGTAATTCATTGCAAAGGCCCTGGGTTCAGTCCCCAGTACTGAAACAAAAAAAAAAACCCCAGTCATCAAGGTGGTAGTATCACGGTGCAGCCTCTGGAAGGTGAAGGGGTCAGAATGAGATTAGTGTTCCAGAAAAGGCTTAGAGTGAGCCAGACCCTTCTACCACCCTCGTCCTCATCCATGGGCACAGCAGGAAGGCACACGAATGAGGAGCCTGCTTCCCAGGCACCCCGATCTGGGACCTCCAGACTGCAGAATCAAGCAGCATTTCTTTTTATGATTAGCATATTTATGATACTTAATAGTCACATTCATAGGGGAACCCCTACACATATATCTTAACCATTTTCCATACCTTTACTTCCCTCTTTGCCCCACTTCCCTTTGCCAGGTCCCAAAATTCCACCTCTTTGTTTCCTGCCATCTCTCCTTTATTTTACTTTATTTGTATTGGGGGTTGCTCACATCAGGAAAATCATGTTATATTTAACTTTTTGTGTCTCACTTATCTGTAAGCTATGTAGCCTATGGCATTTGGTTTAGAAACACTGAGACAAGCTACAAATAATATTTCCCAGGCCCTCATTCAAGAAACTTGAAGGGAGGGCCAGGGACTTAGCTCAGTGGTTTCAGCGCCTGTCTTGCAAGCACAAGGATGCAGGTTCGATTCCCCAGTAACCATGTACAATACTGGATGTGGAGACTCACGCCCAGCAGCAGTCAGTACCACAGACCACAGTGCCGGGCGTGGTGGCTCATGCCTGTGACTCCAGCACTTGGGAAGCAGAGGCAGGAGGATTGCTGTGAGTTCAAGGCTGAGCTCATGGCCAGCCTGAAGTGCAAAGCAAGACCCTATCTCAAAAAAAAAAGAAACTTGAAGGGAAAGGAAGCCAGATATATCCCAGCATTCCGGAGGCTGAGACAGGAGGATTTAAAGTTTGAGACCAGGCTAGGCTCCAGTGAGTTCAAGGCCAACCTGGACTACATAGCCAGACCCTGTCCCAAAAGCACATGGGTGGGGGGGAGCAAATCAAGGAGCTGGGAGTATGAGCCTCGAGTCCAATCCCCACCATAACAAAGGAAGGATGGAGGGACACCAGTGGAGGGGAGGGAGGAAGGCAGAAGAAAGGAAGGAAAGGAAAGAAGGGAAGAAGGGGGAAGAAAGCCAAATGAAGTCCCAAAGAACCAACAGTTAGTGTGCGTGAGCCCGCATGGAGGCTAGAGCAGATGCTAAGGTGTGGGGGAGGATGTGTGCAGGGTCTGCATCATGCTGAGGCCACTACTGCTCAGAGGACCTTCATTTCTGGTGACAAGGGTGGCCTGTCACTCCAATCCAGTTCTTGCCCTGGATTTCCGCACAGCCTCCCTCACATTGTGTCACCTCCTGTGCAAGGACAAGCCAGAAATGCTAACAAGCCCCTGAATTTCGGCATTTCTGTCTCCAAGGGATGTTCCTGTGGTCATGATGGCATTCCCATTGGCTACACCCCCGCAGTCTGGTGGCCTTCAGTGATGCGGCTTGGCTAGGGGTAGCTGGGTGGCTAGGGACAGGCCAGAGCTCTAGAGCTGGTCCTTGGGCCAGCGGTGCTGCAGCGGCTCTCCTCCACACTGGGGTGGCACCTGGTGTCCTGGTACTGATGTACTATGGGGTCACTTGGGCCCAAAGAAGCCCACAGGGTCACATGTGCCTTTGTCTTACTGAATACCTGGGAGGAGGAGCATGACTTTTTTCTTGTGGTTCTAGTGATTCTGAGATGTGAAATATTTAGGAATGTTTAGAAGCTACTGGCAAAACTACCATTTAAAAATTATGCACATTATATTAGAAATAAACAAAACATGATGGGTAAACAAATGTAGTATTTATACACAATAGAGTCCTGCTCTGCTATAAGGATAACCTTGAGTCATCTGTAGCACAATAGATGCACCTTGCGACCACAACGTTAAGTGAAATATATCAGACATGCGCACCTCAATATTGCCCAGTTTCTCTTGTCTGAGAAAGCCCAGGTATAAATAAGCTAAAGAGCAAAATAAGACTGACAGTAGAAAACAAGGAGCTAGATCTTTTGCAAAAGGGAAACAAGAGGTGGAAGGAGGGGTGAGAAGGGAGAGTAAATGAATAAAGATGTGTTACGTACATGGACCAGCTCCCTACGCAGAACGGGATCACTGCTGCTGCAAACACGGACTAACACAAATACGAATTAAAAAGGGAGAGATTCAAAGCCGCCCCGTCCTCACAGACCACGTGTCGCTGCTCCCATGGCTGACATGCATCTAAGGGATGTGTGTGGTAGACACCAACGTTTGAGTGTCTCAATCTCTCGCTGAAGCCACCTCTGGTGACATGAGTTGGCAGCTTGGGCCCAGCCATGGTGGAAGAATTATCCCACAGGCTGGTGTGCTAGGCACAGCACCTGGCTGAGTAGTGTGGATTATCCAGACTTTGGCAAACGGCACTGGAAATGATCATGATGCAGGTTACACTTCCGAGTACCATGAAAGCACCCAGCTCTACCACACATCTTTGTCACTCTGCTTCCATCTGACTCATCACAGTATGTGAAGGGAACATTTTTGTGTGCGAGTCACCCCCGTGGGGCGGTCCCACATGAGCACACACTTCCACTTGCACTGTGTTCCTGGAAAGCCAACAGGTCCATACTTACAGCACACCTCTGCCGTAAGGCTGCAGGGAAGCAGGTTACAGCCTGTCCCTAGACAGGATGGCCTTCTGGTCCTCCCCCACTCCAGGATGCTCTGATGTGGCCTGGCCTCATCATCCTGCCACCTCACACTTACAACAGCTCTAGTCACTGTGACCTACTTGGGGTTCCCTGAATGGGCCTGGCTGGCACAAGGCTGGAGGCTTTGCTCCATGAGTCACTTGGGTGTGGCCACCCTACCGCTTACCTGCTCCAGCATTTGATGGCACAGGCCCCACGAGACAGGAGTACCTCAGGGTGGGGCCCACGGCATGGTCCCCAGCAACTGGAAGCCCAGCAACGTGGCTGGCAAGAGGCTCCCTTCTCCCCTGAGGCCTCCAGCATTCCCAGGGACACATCACCAGGGTCACAGGCCCATGGTGGGCTCCTGCTTCTCCCAGGGCCTCAGGTCAGTGCCCTCCATACGCCCCATGCCCGTTCACTCTGTTGCTACCTCATATAGCAGGTATAGGGCCCCCAGCAGACAAGAGCTAGAGTGAGGGTTATACTTGGGCAGGTACCAGCCCTGCCAACCCAGTTCTGCTCCCTACTGTCCTGGTGACAGAGTCAACCTGTGCACCCTTAGGCCCTGCTCATCCATTTCCTGGGCTCCTGGGACAAGACCCAGGGGCTGGTACTCAGGGTAACAGTAAGGGGCCAGCGAGGCAGGTGGCTACTGGGTTAGGGTCTACAGCCCCAGCCCACCCCTAGGAGCAGCCAAGCAGCACTGTCTCCCCATCCATGGATCAACAGGAATGGGCCACTGTGGGGTAACCACGGGGGCTCCATTCCAGCCCAAATGGCTCTCGGTCCCCTAAGGGTCTGGCCAGTGAGTCAGATGGTGAGAAACTGGTGATGTTTATTGAGAAACAGGAAAGGAGGTCCCTGAAGAGCAGATTTCTAGGGCACACAGGCTGTCCAAAGGGAGGGCAGGCCAGCAGCCCGGCAGGTGAAGGGGCCTGGAGTGTCCCACTGGGCAGGAGCAGACAGAAGTACAGCAAGGCCCCAGTCCATGCCAGCTACAGGCCTAAGCTAGGCCGGGCACATAAGCAAACAAAGCAGCAGGTGCTTAGGCCTCAAGATGCGGGCCATCAGGTGGCACATACATGGGCTCAATGTGTGCCCAGCTGCAGGCCTGCTCATCAGCCCAGGTGAGCAACTCAGTCGCACGGTGCAAGAAGATGAGCAGCAGCATGTGCACGTCACCTTCGGCGGAATGTGCTGCGGTTGGCTCTGCCTGGAAGTAGCGGTGGAAGAGGTTGCCCAGGCTGTAGCCCTTGCGGCCCTGAGCCCGTGTGCCATGGCTGTGGGCACGGTCCAGACCGCGCAGTGCCAGCAGTGTATCTAGACAGACAGTATCCTGGGGCAGGTGAGCACCCAGGCGCTGCAGCTCTGTACACAGCAGGGGGAAGTCGTAATCGAAGCCATTGTGGGCCACGAGGCAGATGGGGCCCTCCTGACGGCTCAGGAAGGCTCGCAGAGTCTGCACCACAGCACTGTCAAAGCCGGCCTTCCGGCACTGCAGCAGGCCTTCACTGCTCAGGCCGGTGATCTCGCTGGCCTTGGCAGTAAAGGGCCGCTGCGGGCTCATGCACAGCGTGAGCTTGTCCAGGATGCGGGGGAGCATGGGGGCCCCAGATTCATCACGCTGTGGGTTCTCCAGGCAGGAGCGGTGAACGGCAAAGAGGGAGATCTCGGCAATCTCAGGGTCCATGCTGGGGAGTCCGGTGGCTTCCAGGTCCAGGAAGACAAAAGTCTCAGCCCGCGGTGGCTCAGACATGGTGGTCTCACAGTGATGACAAGGCCTAAAACTGCCAGAGCAAGCAGGAAGACACTATAGAGATACAGGTACCCTGGCCCAGCCTGCCCCATGCAGCCTCGGCCTGTAGCAGTGGCTCTGCCCAGGGCCCTCCACAGCACTGGACCAGTGACCAGGACCTGTTATTATCCCTTCTGTCCAGGATGGGGCCTTATAGAGCGACACAATGCCCCTTTCTGCCCATCAGTTCCACTCCTGCCTCATAGTCAGGAGCAAAAGGCAGACCAGAGCCCAGGGCCCTTTGCCTTTCTCACTGCTAGGCTCATGTTTAGCACAAGCCCCAACAGAGTTTTGGGAAGGCAGGCAGACCATGAGTGGTGCTGGGGCTGGGAGGCCCAGGGACAGCACCCCAAACCTCTGCCCCTGGGTGGGCTACAGGAAGCTTGGCAATGGGTGGCCCTCCCTGGCAGAGAAGCACTGTCCCAGCTGGCCTTTGCCTGCCTCGGGAACCTGGTGGTCCTTCTCACCAACTCCACCGCGCCGGCTTACCTGAGGCAGTGTTAGCTGGCGTCCTGGGCTGCTGGCTGCTGGCACCTGTCTCCACATGGACTGCTCCGGGCAGCCTTTAATCAGCAGCTGTGGCCCGCCCCCTGCGCGTGTTAGGCAACCAGGAGGCCGGAGGCTGCAGGACCTGCACGGCCGGCTTGTTCACCACCCCCTCGCCAGAGTACAGCCACCGGTACACACGCCCGCATTTACACATCGAGGCAGGCTCCACACAGATGCTGATGAGCGATGCTCCCCGTTGCACACAGGAGGAATCTGTCCTCACAGGCACGAGGAAGCCAGAAGAGATGAAGCTACACAACCCATGCAGCCTCCTATTGACTGGGGGGGAGGGGCACAGCTGCAGCTGCCAGGCTCCATGCTGGGACATCCCCCAGGGCAAAGGTCCCCTACTTGAGGCCTTGGCTTCCCCTTGAAAGTGAGAAAGGCACTACCGAGCCATACAATGGGGAAGAGGTACTCTTTAAGGACAAGTCCTCTGTGTTACCCAGCCTGGCAGGGGTGCTGCTGAGCTGTGGGCCCATTTTCCCCCGGGTGTGGGGGGGTCCGTTTCAAATGTGTGATGGTGTGGGATGTCTAACAGGCACTTAGCAGAGGCTGTGAGGATCGCAAGAGGCAACGCAGGCCAGCTAGGAGGGCTTGGGGCCCAGAAGCAAGGGTGACACTCTCAGGCCTTCCCTGCCCATCTGACTCTGGGTGAAGGGGACCATCGGGATGGCTACAAGGCCATCCAGGGTTCAGAAGGAGCTCAAGGGGGCAGCATTTGACAGTGGGGGAATGGTGTGGCCCTCATGGCTTGTCACATAGTTGGCCCTCACAAAGGATTTGGGAGAGTAAGGAAGGGCAGGGCAAAGTACTAGTCCTGCCTGTTCCCAGGCTCTATGGGAGAGAGATGGCAGTGACAGGTGCACTGCTCAGGAGGATACAGATACTGGCTCACCCAGGAAGCCCAGGGAGCAGCTTCCGGGACCAACCAGTCAGGCCACATCAAGAATTCCCCAGCGGGTGTGGAGCGCCTAGGCAGGCGGGAGAGACAGGCCAGCTGCCGAGCATAGGGCCATGAGAAGCGTGTCCTGGGACCCTGCGCTGCAGGCCCAGGGAGGGGCGCTGCAGAGCGCAGCAAAGCCGAGGGCAGGTGGGGCGCAACAAGCCTCCCAGGATAGGGGCTGGAAGGAGTGGGAACAACGGGCGAGGGGACAGAAAGGAGGCTGTGCAGCCCAGGCTGTAGGAGAGAAGGATAAGACAGAGTGACAGAAGCAAACAGCAAGTAAAAGGCAATTTACTGGGGGAGCCTAAGGTTTCTTGTCCCTCCCACCCTCCCACCCCCAGGAGCTGAAAGCCTCAGCCCCACACTTCCTCCACGCCTTAGTGCAGGCTGTCATTGAAGACCTGGTATTTCTGGGTCAGCTCTTCGATTTTGGTGGCTGCAAAAGAAAGAAAAACACAAAAGTCAAGTGAAGTGAGAGCTTCTGAGCCAGGAGAGGTGGGGCATAATGTGGGTCCCCTCCAGGATGCCATGGAGGGCCTTCAAGGGGCTCAGAGCCAGAAGGCCCAATGTCCACTGTGACCTGCAAAGAGTTGCCTGCAGGGCCTCTGTGTGTCCCAGGCTATCACTGGAGGACAGCACAACATCATGGCCCAGGCCGGCCCATGCAGTCCTCACTATTACTGCTTGCTGCTCCAGAAGCCAAAGGCTGTCCTGACTTTGACGGCAGATTCTATCATCACAACTGCTACAACCCAGCTTCGCAGGCCACATGGTACCCACAATGCCAGTTCTCTACCTGCTAATGCATCTGTTTCTTCTGCTGCGCTCCTCACTTGTCCTCGCTTGTCCTGCCCATCCCCTCCCTCCTCCAGCTCCAGGCTCAGCTATGCTGCCTTTCACATGAAGACATTAACATTGACCTGAGTTGCAGTAATGGCTCCAAGTCGCCACCCTCCCCCCCCCCCAAGGGTAGCTCTGGAGCACAAGACTCACAGGTGTGTCCCACAGTGAGGCCTGAGTGAGCAGCTCTGTGCTTAGAGCCAAGACCTTGAACTGTGCCCTGGGAACCACCCCACGCATCATCAACATCACCAGCAGTGACAACACTTCCCCTTTATCACATCCTGAGGTGTTCCTGGCTCCACGGGGCCCCAGACTCCACATCCCCAGGCCATCAGGCCTCAACCCACCCAGGGCGCTTCCACCAGCTCGAAGTGCTGCTCCTGAGTGTGGCTTAGTTCCAGCACCCTGGCCTTGGTACTGCACATGGCTGCATGCTGGGTCAGGGTTGGTACCCTTCATATTCCAATGTACTCTGGGCCAAATCCACCTCTGCTGGTGCAAAGTTTCCTTTCCACTCATCCGTGGCTCTCATTTCTGTCTCCTCCCTCACTGTTCTGAAGACCAGACACCACTTTGCTTTCTTGGGCTTTCCCAGTTGTCCAGTTGCAGGTGGTTTTTGGCACACCACGTGAGCTCATGAGGTGTATCCCAATGTTCCCTGGGTCATGTGTCCAGGTCTGTCTCCACAGTGCCTCCTACACCCCAACTGCCCTGGGTGGTGAGGGGAGCCATTTCTGGTGGGGCAGAGGTGTTGCAGAGGGCAAGGCACAGTTAGCCCACATGGTTTGGGGTTTGGACCCTCCAAGGCCAGGAAGAATTCATATGCATCATTTTCTCCACAAAAAATTAGGCGAGGGTTCCCTCCCCAAACATCTGTCAGACCTGTCCCCAAGTAGACCAGCTCCCCAGACACTGCAGCCTCCCCATTCCCCCACCTTCCACTCCCATCAACGTCACTCATGACAGCCACAATCCACAAGGAAAGGGAATAAAGCCCTAAATTCCTGTGATGTGTCCATCAACGATGAATAAAGAAACTGTTCACACATTCTCCCATAAAGAAAGGCATATCTGCGTCATTTGTGGGAAAGTGGGTACATCTGGAGACCATGATGTTAAGTGAAGGAAGTAAGACACTAGAGCTTAACTATCACATGGAGTCTCTTAAATGGGAAACCTAAAGTATAAACCATCTAAAGAGCAAAATAAAAGATAAACAATAGAAAACAGGGAGGTAGATCTTTTCCAAAAGGGAGGGGGACTGAGGGACAGTGGGAAAGGGACATAAAAAGAATGAAGATGTGTCCTGTGCATGTACTGCTCCCACACAAGGAAGGCGATCAGGACACTGAAAACATGAGTGAAGAAAAAAAATTTTAAACCCTTCACAGAAATTCCAATTGAAGAGCTCCTCTGGCTGGACATGGTGGTACACGCCTATAAACCCAGCACTCAGGAGGCAGAGGCAAGAGGATTGCCACAAATTCAAGGCCAGCCTGAACTACATAGTAAGACTGTCTCACAGAAACCCTTTCTGGTGGGTGACAGTGGTAAAGCCTTCAGCGGAGGCCCACTCATTGCTCACCAGAGTTTGAAGCCATCTTCTCGGAAATACATGCATGGACCTCCCTGCCACCTTCACATCTAACTCTAAAGGCCTGAGGAAGTGGGCTTGTCAAAGTGGAGCCATCAATAGCTGCCTCCCAGGGGCCCACATGGATCTCCTCTATATCCTCCAACCCTTGGGAAAAACCCAGCTGCTTACCCTGATGGCGTGAGTCCACTCTGAAACACACCTGCTGCCCCTTGGTAGCATCCCTTAATCTAAATAAACTCCTGTTTTTTCCCACATTCCCTATCCATTGGTAAAATTCTTTTCCACACCTGTGTTACCACCCTCCACAGCAAACCTCTCCCCGGGCATCCTCCCCCACTTTCAGCGGGACAGACGGGGCTGCTTTGTCTTCTAAATGTACCCACACATCTGTGAGCTTGGACCCATGTGACCTAGGACTCTCACCAGCACTCTGGTCATGAGCACCAAGACAGGAAGAGATGAAATAGCACAGGACCACGGAAGGGCTACAAGATGGCCTTTGAAATGGATTTTAAAACGGGATGACAGAGTGAAGGACATTCTGCATACAGAGACACTATCATCACTATATACAAAACCAATCGGAAAGGTACTATCCTCAGTCCTTCATTTGAATCTGGCACAATTTACAAGACCAATCAGAAGATGCTCTTTTCAATCCTTCCTTTCTAAGTGGGCACAATCAAAAGACATTGCTCCTGATCCTTCATTTACATATGCCAGGAAGCCAAGCTTTTCAGTAGGACAGGTCATACATGGCAAAGCCAAGTGAAAGGTTGATAGGACAACTGTCCTAATGCCTTATTTGCATGTGAGGAGGATAACCCAGCAATTTTGCACACAAAAGACCGATTTCCCTTATGCTGGGTGTTCTGGGAGCCTTCTCATCTGCCCACTCTTGCTCTGTAAAGCTTGCCTCTTTTCTACCTTCAATAAATGTACACCTTCACTGACTTTTCTGTGTATCGTGTCCAGTTTTTTGTTCAGTATACCAAGGACTTGAAAAAAGTCCACACGGACTCTCTATCCACTAACAATTTGACTCTGGCACTTTTTTCTGGCTATGTGGAGAGCCTAAGGATTTGTCTCAAAGCAAATCAAGAGGCCACACTGACAAAAAAAAGAAGAAGCCATGTTGACAGGAGTGGGTGTCTCAGAGGTGAGGGCAGGCAGGGCTTCCCTTACAAAAGATGCTCATCTGAAAAGCCCATGGTTCTGGCGTCTACCTGGCAAGGGCAAGGTCCCGAGTTCAATCCCCAGTACCACATACCACAGTGCTGGGTGTGGTGACTCACGTCTGTAATCCCAGCATTCGAGAGGCAAAGGCAGGAGGATTGCTGTGAGTTTGAGGCCAGCCTGGGCTACATTGTGAGTTCAGTATCAATTTGAACTACAAAGTGAGACCTTGTCTCAAAAAACTAAAAAAAAAAAAAAAAAAACTTAAAATAAAAGGATGAAAAGCGAGACCTGCTGCCAGCCCAACTGTGCCCTGGCCATTGCAACACAAAACATTGTTAACAATATTAATGGTCATTATTATAATAATGAAGGGGTAGCTGATACATAGGTGATTTCCAGACTGCTAAGGCTGGTCTACGCGTGCCGAGCCATGTGAAAACTGGCTGCCAAGAGCCTTTATCCAAACACAGTCTCTCAAGGGAGGGGACTCTGAGGCTCCACCACCTAGGCTACTACTTCGTGATGTGCTGGTGGAAAACAGTTACAGGAAGGTACTTTAGTTGCTCCTGCCTGAGGAAGTGGAGTATAATCTGGCAAACAAGAGATCACCAAAAGGCGCACGGAGGAGCGGGGAGGAGGACCAATGAGGGCATGAGCTGTCCCTTAGGAAGTGAGAAGGACGCGTGCACGCCCAGGGCCACGAGAGACCCGGGAAGACTCCAGGCTCTCATTTCTGGCTTACCTGGAACTCTGAGCCAACAGAAGTTGTCAATTGCCTAGTTGAATGTTGAAATACAAGAATCTAAAAAGTCCAAAGAACACCAATGAGGTAAACTCAAAGACTCATTATAATCAAACTGTCAAAATCCAGAGACCACCAGAATTATGAAAACATTCATCCAATTTGAGAATCTTCAGTGAAATTAAAAGCTAGTTCCATGGTAGAAGCTATAAAGACCAAATGACAGTAGGATTACATATCAAAAGTACGAAAGGAAAGAACTTTCTACCAGGAATTCTACATCTAGCAAAACTATACTTCAAAAATAATGGTGAAAGTAAAACATCCCCAGATAAACAAAAATGCATAGTCTAGGGGCCGGGGAGTTAGCTCAGTGGTTCCGGCGCCTGTCTTGCAAGCGCAAGGACCCGGGTTCGATTCCCCGGTAACCACATAACAATACTGGGTGTGGAGACCCACACCCAGCAGCAACCAGTACCACATACCACAGCGCTGGGCGTGGTGGCTCACGCCTGTAATCCCAGCACTCGGGAGGCAGAGGCAGGAGGAT
>PVIR01007738.1:0-14141 GCA_004026965.1 Petromus typicus | reverse complement strand
CAGATTGAGGCTGAGCTCAGGGCCAGCCTGAACCACAAAGCGAGACCCTGTCTCAAAAAAACCTAAAAAAAAAAAAAAAAATGCATAGTCTAACAATGGTGGACCTGCTCTGCAGAAAATACTAAAAGGTGGTTATCTATGAAGAAATGAAAGAACATTAAATAATGATACCAGTCCACTAACTCCAGTGAAAGTAACAACAAAAGTGTGTATAAGTGTATTTTTAGACTCTTCTATTTAGAAGGCAGTTCCATGAAACAATAATCACAAGTCTGTTTTCATGGGAATACAATATATAAAGTTGTAATGTGTAAAAAAAAAAATACAACAAAAGAAGGAGCGAAGGAAATGTTTGTTTTGTTTGTTTATTTTTTGAGATAGGGTCTTTGTAGTTTAGACTGGCCCTGAGCTCACTACATAGCCCAGGCGAGCCTGGAACTCCCAGGAATCCTCCTGCCTCTGTCTCTGCCTCCCAAGTGCTAGGATCACAGGCATGAGTGAACACGCCTGGCACTGTGGTATGTGGCACTGATTGCTAGTGGGTGTGAGTCACCACACCTGGCATCGTGGTATGTGGTTAGCGGGGATCAAACTTGGGACCATGCACTTGCAAGGCAGATGCTGGAACCCCTAAGCTAAATCCCCAGCCCCTGGAAATAAGTTTTACTGGAGCAAAGCTTTTGTATACTATTGAAATTAACTAGGTACTAGGTTGTTCTAAGTTGCTAGCTATAATCCTGAAGGCAACCCCTAAGAAAATAAACAATAAGAAGGACCGGGGATTTGGCTCGATGGTTCCGGCACCTGTCTTGCAAGTACAAGGACCTGGGTTCGATCCCCGGTAACCACATACAATACTGGGTGTGGAGACTCATGCCCAGCAGCAATCAGTACCACATACCACAGTACCGGGCGTGGTGGCTCACGCCTGTCATCCCAGCACTCGGGAGGCAGAGGCAGGAGGATTGCTGTGATGTGAGTTGGAGGCTGAGCTCAAGGCCAGCCTGACCTACAAAGCGAGACCCTGTCTCAAAAAAAAAGAAATAATGCCGGGCGTGGTGGCTCACGCCTGTCATCCCAGCACTCGGGAGGCAGAGGCAGGAGGATCGCTGTGATGTGAGTTCGAGGCTGAGCTCAGGGCCAGCCTGAACTACAAAGTGAGACCCTGTCTCAAAAAAACCTAAAAAAAAAAAAAAAAAAGAAATAATAAGGAAATTAAACACTTAACAGTTTACTCCAAGTATTACTCAGTAGTGTGTTTGTTTTTATAATATCCCAAGTGTCACTCAGACAGGTGTCATTTCAACCAGTCAATTCTTGTACTGAATAAGTTTGATAAAATTGTCACTTTTATATTTCCTGTTATAGTACCTTACAAAAATTAATGCAAAATATGCAACTTGGGGTTATCCCGTATTTTTTTTTAAGGTTTTTCGAGACAGGGTCTCACTTTGTGGTTCAGGCTGGCCCTGAGCTCAGCCTCCAACTCACATCACAGCAATCCTCCTGCCTCTGCCTCCCGAGTGCTGGGATGACAGGCGTGAGCCACTATGCCCGGCACTGTGGTATGTGGTACTGGTTGCTGCTGGGCGTGAGTCTCCAGACCCAGTATGGTACGTGGTTACCGGGGATCGAACCCGGGTCCTTGTACTTGCAAGACAGGCGCCAGAACCACTGAGCTAACTCCCTGGCCCTCATATTTAAACAATTGGACTGGTAAGTGGTTAAAATGGTATGCTAAGAAAATATTTATGTGACACTAAAGAAAAATAGAGAGGATTAAATAAGATTTAAGAATTATAAAAAAACAACAAAATGTCAGATATAAATTCTACCACATTGATAACTATACTAAATGTAAAATAAATTTAAAACAGTATCAAAAGGTACAGATTAGTAGAATGTATAAAACAGGCTAGTAGTCCCTCAAGAATTTAGGCATAAAGTCTCCATTTACATGCAGACTCAAACGCAATGCTCACAGCAGCATTAGCCAGGAGAGACATAAAACAGCCCACATGCCCACCAAGGGATGATAATCAGTATACAATGGAACTTATTCAGCCACCAAGTGGAATGCATTATGTGAATCAACCTTAAAAGCAGTATGCTTAGTAAATGAGGCCAGACACAGAAGGCCACATATTTGATGTGTCTATTTATAGGATCTCCAGAAGAGGTTGGGGCTGAAGGAACAGGGAGTGGCTGCTAATGGTATGGGATTTCCTTATACGGTGATGAAAATATTGTGGACTGGGCTGGGGATATAGCTCAGTGGTTCTGTGCCTGACTGGCAAATGTAAGGTCTTGAGTTTGATCACTGGTACCAAACAACAACAAATTATATATAATATATTATATATATATATATATATATACACAATTATATATATATATATATATAATCCCAGCACTCGGGAGGCAGAGGCAGGAGGATTGCTGTGATGTGAGTTGGAGGCTGAGCTCAGGGCCAGCCTGAACCACAAAGTGAGACCCTGTCTCGAAAAACCTTAAAAAAAAATACGGGATAACCCCAAGTTGCATATTTTGCATTAATTTTTGTAAGGTACTATAACAGGAAATATAAAAATAAAAAAAATATATAATATATATAGTGGACTTTGTAGTGATGGTTGCACAATTACCCAAATAGCCTAAAAAACTGGATTGCACAATTTAAGAGGGTGAATCTATGTTCTGTGAATGGTAGCTCAGTAAAACTATTACTAAAATTAGGGCTGGGTGTGGCTCTGTGGTAGAGCAATGGCCTAGCATGTGCCAGGCCCTGGGTTTGGTCCATGGTAGAGCAACGGCCTAGCATGTGTCAGGCCCTGGGCTTGGTCCCAAACATAAAAGACACCCAGAGACAGGGACGGAGATGAGAAGAACAAGCTAGAGAAATTACTTTTACTTTCTTTCTTTGAGATTATTTTGCTTTCTTTTCTTTTTCTTTTTTGGTACCAGGGGTTGAACTCAGGACCTAGCACTTGGCACAGCGCCACTGAGGTACATCCCTGGCCCATATTTTCTAATCTCCTAAAATACAGTGAAGATGTGAGGAGAGGAGAAAAAGAGACACAGAATAGAGGAACCCAGAGACCCATATATGCATATACATTAAACTTAAAGAGGTGATTGTATTTTAAACCAATAGCGAAAAAAGTCCATTTCCATTAAATGGTGCTAGGGCACTATGTATCCATACAGGATAAAGTGGGGTTGGACCCTCATGTCACAGCTTACTCAAAAATCAACTCTGGAAAGATTACTAACTCAATCACAGCCAATAATGCTCTAAAGATTTGGGGGCATTGTATCACATTGGAGTACGACAGTTTACATTTTAATTAAAATCTATTGGCTAGACATGGTGGTGCACACCAGTACTCTGGAGGCTGGGACAGGAGAACTGCTCTGAGTCTGAGACTAGGCTGAGCCACATAGTTAGTTAAGGCCAGCCTCAACTACATAGTGAGACCCTGTCCCAAAAAACAAAACAAAACATTAGAAAATACAAATAAAATCAAATCTACTATATACAAAAACACCACCTAAAAGTTCTTTAGAGATAGTGGAGAAATATGTGATACACTGAGCCCCTCAAACTCCCCTATAGAATAAAAATAGGGTTGTGTATCCATAAGATAAGATGAGCCAGCCTAACAGAAAAACAGAGAAAAACTCAAACAGGCACTTCATGAAAGAGAACACTTCAATGGTTGGTACGGACATGGAAAGCTACAGCCCTGTTAGAAATGAGAGACATACCAATGACAGAATGGAAAGTCCTTTATACCAAACAGGAACCAATTAGAAAGTCAGACCACAGAAAGGGTCACTAGGGATGCAGAACAACGGGCTGCCTCCTGTCTGGCACAAGCCAATGAGAATATGGCAGGAGCAAGTGCTTCTCCTCCAGGACGAGGCCTAGAGAAGCTGGCCAAGCATGCGCAGCAGCCGCATCCAGCATGCTTGTGGCAGCGGTCCTCACAGACCACTCGCACGTCCAGCACGGAAAGCCAACACCACACAGGCCAGTGGTGGAATGGAACACAACAGGCAGGAGGCAACACACAACAGCCAACCCATTACCTGGTTCTGGAGGAGAAATGTTCCAAAACAGCCACACTCATTCGCTCCCATTTGTCTGTGGCCACTTGCTGGGCTGCATAGTGCCACAGTCACAGCATGGCCTTCCAGGCTAAAAACATTTACTGCCTAATCCTGGAGTGAAAAAGCTGGCTACCTGTGCCACATGGCAATGGAAGGAGCAAATTACAAATGGTGCACAGAAATCTTGCAAAGAAACAATAATTGTCATGTCAGAACAGCACAGGCTGAGGGGCAAGAAGACCACAAACACACACAGTAGCCGTGTGCTATTCCCCATCTGGGTTATGTGAGCCAAATATCTACTATGAAATCATCTGACTTGGAATAAAGGGGTTTGACATGGTACCAGGAACACATCCACACCAACTGGCCCATAGACCCCTACCAGATGACACTCTTTCAAAATGCTGTTTTTCTTCTTCAAAAAGAGTAAGCTTTTAAAATGTACATTTCTACAATTAAAGAATATGGGGCAGGGAAGTTTAATTAAAATTAAGTTCAGAGACAATTTTGCCTCAATCCAATAGCAGAAACATTGAAAGAATCGAAGCCGGTGCTGCTAAGATGGCAATCATAGGGCCTAATTACCCGGCCTCACTCATATGTGTAGGACATATGCCAAGGCTGACTCTAAAATGAGGAAAACATTGCTATGTCCAAACATGTACACTGGGTGCTTTTGTCAAAGACAGATAAACAAGGGCAAAACAGCCCAAATGATATTTGCTCGCTGCCAAGGATCTGAAGACCAGAGCAAAGGCTAACGAGATGAACTCAGCCACGTCTGTCTGATTCCACGCAGAGAAAATCAATGTCCTATGCTGCCTCATTTCCTCCAGGGATTTCATCCAGTCATTTTTTTTCCTACAGAAAGGTGAGGCTATACTGCATATTTTGTTTTTCAACTTGTATTTTTCTTTTAACATCTTACAATATGTCATGGCAACCATTGCTTTAAACAGTGACTATTGTCCCCCCACGGTAAACCATTATTTTTTGAGCATTGCTAATGCAGGACTTAAGGTTATTTCTTTTTCACTATTATAGATCCTGCAATGGTATTATGCACATCTCAGTCACTTTCCTGGCTCTGGGACAAAACACCCAGCACCCACAACTTTGGTTCATGCTTTCAGTCTGAGGTCAGCCGGCTCCAAGACAGAAACATTATGGCAGAAGGTCCCAGAGGACAGCTGCTCCCCTGCAGGCAGCCAGGAAGAAGAGAGGATGAGGGGCACAGCAGGAAACACACACGTTAAACATACACTTCCAGGGACCTGCCTCTGCTACCCAGACCCTGCCCCCAACAGCATGATTGGCTCTGAACTCATCTAACATCATTCCCTGGATGAGCCCAGCCCCCGTGAGCCAGTCACCTGCATAGAGGCCTCTCTCTGGGCCAGAAAAGCTTTTGGGGAACATATTGTAGATCTACCCATAACAATGTATAACAGTAAAAACAAAACAACCTACAGACTCAATGGAAACTCTGAAGCAAACTGCAAATGGCTGAATGGAATTGTGTTACCAGGCCCCCGGGAATACTGATAATGAGACCAAGAGAACGAACACGAGGGAAAAGGACATGTATGTTATGATTATACTTCAAAATAACATGGCAATAGGAAAAAGCAGGAAACAGACCACCACACCAACACCAACCACCTAAGGGCTGGGGAGTGGGGGGTCCCTTTGGTTTTCGCTTCTGTACACCCCTGGGTCACCCTACCTTCCTATCCGACATGTTTCACTTTTAGAATCCATTGAAAGCATTTCTTCAGGAGAAGGCTAACAGCAATTAGTAAAAGAATACCCAAGGGACATCCCCCAAAAGCTCCCTCAGGGCCAGTAAGGCCCTGAAAGATAAGGCCATGCCTGAGCCAAGGCCGAAGCCCAGCAGACACCATACTTCGTGATGCCAGGACACCAGCCACAACCACATACCTAGGCTCATCACGGAGCTGCTGCTGTCCCAACAAATCAGCTCCCTCTCCTGCCTCCTCACCGCATCCATTGCTTCCGCAGAGGCATCCGTGACCGCCACAATCGCCTTCAACAGCTGGTAGGGAGCAAGGACATGTGTGGCACTTACCTGCAGCTGGTACCACCCACTTCCCACCCAACCGCATGCTGCATGCATGGCAGAGAACCACTGGCGAGGGTCAGAATGCACAGCAGGAGCATTGCCAACACAACCTGAGGTACCTTCATTCTGGCCATTGTGGATGCCACACTGTCATATCTCCCTGGCAACCCTCAGTGCCTAGTGACATGACAGCACTGCATGTGGACTCAGCCAAAGCCAAGCAAATACTACAGTAGAAAAAATGTACGAAGAAAAAAGGCTTTTGTTCTGGGAAAGAGGACTATGCCCTAAACATCCCTGCTGTGTGAGTCTCACAGACAGGCTGGCCTGAGCTTGGGACATCTCGGAACCTTTCTGGTAAAAACCCAAAATAAACATCACAGAACCCTTGAGCCAATGTCAGGGGATGCACTTGGCAACACAGTGATCATTAGCAAACATGGCCAGCCCTGAGATGAACCACAGAACAGCAAAACAAGCAAATGTTCACTTAGTCAGCACACCTATCTCATCTGGGCTGGCTCACAGGCCTAGCCCCACAACACATCTTCCTTGCATAGTGCTTAGTTATATGTAAGACAGGAGGCACCTTGCTATGCTTGGGCATGATGTGAAAACTGTGCAAGGCCAATTTGGGGACAGGAGATGGAAGCCAGGTCAGGGACTCTGTCCTGGGTCAAGCAGCACCCAAGAAAGGCAGTGCACAGGGCCTCTCAGGAGCTGGGGTCTGGAGTCCGGGCTCAGCTCAGCTGAACCCCACAGTAACAACATCTCCCTCACCTCTCCTCCCTGCTACTACCTAGGCACCTCCCTCCACGCTACAAGATGTGTCTACTGCAAGCCACCAAGGGACCCAGGTCTGAAGCTCGGGGACCTGGCTATGCCACACTGGCACAGGGAGCCCAAGTTCATTCCAGGTCTCAAGTTCCTGAGGTCCCCGGGCAGGTGTGTGTTCTCAGCTGAGTGGGCAGAGCATGAAGGGAGAGGAGAGGACAGGAGGTGCCTTACTTGGCCACAGGAACTAAGAGTCTGGTACACAGCCTGGATGATGGGGCCACACGGGTGGAGGCTGGGGGCCGGACGCTGGCAACACTCCCTCAGCTCATCATCATAGACCTGGATGAAGGCCAGGACCAGCTGGTAGAAATCAGAGATGACCAGGTGCAGTTTCTGCTCCAGTATGCTGGTGTCGGCACCACCCACAGCCTCCTCGGCCTTGTGTTGCTCCAAGCCCTATAAAGTGAACACAAACAGTGATGGGCCACCCTGCTGGCAAGCCCACAACTTATACAGTGGACAGGCTTGGTGGAGACAGGAAAGAGAATGGGGGCAGATCAGAACTGATCAGGATATGATGCACAATGTATACCAGTTCCCCCAAATGAAAGTCCAAAAGTCCTCTGTCCAAACTACTGATGTCTTGCAAACGTACATTAATAAAACCTTTAATTTCAAAAGGTAAGAAAAGACCCAGCAGGCAGGCAGGATGCTGAGCAGCAGCCTCCATAAACAAGAGGCTGAGAGCCAGCCACAGCGAGCCTCTGCCCTACTGCTCACACACACACAGGGTGCAGTCTGTCCCTAAAACCCTGCCAAGGGCTGTCGGGAACATTGCCTGTGACATGGCACATGAAGCATGGCACTTGGGGCTGACCCGCCTAGCTCCTTGTCACAGAAAGCATCCATTTCATGCAGCCCACCAGCTGGAGACAGGCTGTTCCTGCCCCAGGACTCAGTGCAGGGCCTGGGCCTCACCTCAGCCTTGAATGCCCACAGCCTGGCCACATCCTCCTCCAGCTGCTTGGCAAGTTCTGCCACCTTCTCCTTCTCCAACTGGACCAAGGGGTCGGCCCTGCAGGGAAAGAAGCAGACTTTGCAGCTCTCTGCCTCTAGCAGGCAGGAGCAGGCAGGGCTGCAGCCCGCTTTAAGACTTACTCTTTCCAGCCATTACTCTGGTTCTCGAGGATAGACTGTATGTCCAGGGGCCACGGGTCTGACTCAGGGTTCAGAAGCATCTCCAGGTGTATGCCAGAGAAGAGCTCTTCCAGCAATGCCTCGTTCTTCTCAGCATCTTCTTCTAAGTCCTCCTTCATACTGCAAATGTAGACCCAGGCCCGTCATCACAACTGAGATACTGGCCCAACAAGCCCAGGGTCCCATGTGGAACACCCAAGAGGTAAAGGAGAGTGGAGTACCAGAAACCCACTGCTCAGCATCTCTCCAGCCTCTGCCCACCTCAGGACCTCTGAGAGGGGCACCTTTCTCTGAGGTCCTCAGCGCTGACAGCCTGAGACCATGGGCAATGATCTGGGACTTCAGGACACCAACCATCTGGTCACACAGGAGGGGATATCCTATCTCAGCTTCTACCTCTAGCTCCTGGACCAGCATGTGGCTGCTGCCACCAGAGGGGGATGGTGAGATCCCAGCTGGAGATGTGTCCAGACCCCCAGACCTCCAGCTCTGAATCTAAGACACACAGTAGCCAATCCAGGCCACTCACTAGGCTGCCGGGACCTTTACCTGGGGTAATTGGAGCATCCAACAGCTAGGCTCTTCACGGCATCGAGCATCTGGCCCATGAACTGCAGCTGCTTCCGGGCACTGGCACAGCCCTGGGCAGGAAAAGCCACACACATCTGTCTTTCTTTTTTTTCCTTTTATTTATTTATTTTTTTTTTTTGAAGCAGGGTCTCACTTTGTAGGTCAGGCTGGCCCTGAGCTCAACCTCAAACTCACCTCACAGCAATCCTCCTGCCTCTGCCTCCTGAGTGCTAGGATTACAGGCGTGAGCCACCACACCCGGCACTGTGGTATGTGGTACTGATTGCAGCTGGGCATGAGTCTCCATGCCCAGTATTGCATGTGGTTACTGGGGGATCGAACCTGGGCCCTTGCGCTTGCAAGACAGGCGCCGGAACCAGAGCTAAATCTCCGGCCCTGTCTTTCTTTCTTTTTTGAGACAGGGTCTCACCTTATACTTCAGGCTGGCTTAGATTCACTACATAGCCCAGGTTGGCCTCGAACTCACAGCAACCTTCCTGCCACTGCTTCCCAAGTGCTAGGATTACAGGTGTGTGCCATTATGCCCAGCTGGCCACACACATTTGTGAGCTAAGCAGGACCTCTGTCCAGACTCTCCCTAGCTCCCCATCCAGGCCCAGAAGCTTCTCCCACTGGCTCAGTGACTGTGGCCTTGAGGACAGGTACCACCAGAGCTTGTTGCATGACCCCACCTCAGGCAGGCACAGCAATGCCTGAGACTGCAGTGGAAGCTGCACAGTTTAATGGGTGGGTGTACGGTATGCAGCAGGGCCTGCTAAGGCAGAAGACAACCCTCAGGAACCTGATGGTGGCTGTTCTAGCAGATCACCTGCTCAGCCAGGGCACAGAAGCCACCTGGCTAGCATGACAGGCTGCTGGAGGTGGCCTGCTAGGCAGCAGGGGATCAGAGGCTGGTCAGGAGGACCCCTGGCTTCCAAGCGGCCACTCTGGAGGGCTGGCCCAGTCTCCTACTGCCCACCTGCCCAAATCCCAAAGGTAGGTAGGATTTCCCTGGGGCACTGCCAGGCCATAAACGCAGGACACTTCTTCCAGAAAGTCACTGCTTCCAGAACCCAACACAACCTGAGGAGCCTTGCCCACCCCAGGAAGCCTGGGGTACCAAAGCAGCGGAGGACCAGCTCTGCCAACTCTCTACTTCACCTCCCCATCAGCCCTACCCAGATAAGACTGCTTAGAAGAAGGTGACACAAGGGAGTCACTCAGTTGGCCACTCCCAAGAAAGGCCTGCAAGAAGCACCTGCTCCAAAAGTGGGCACCAAAGGCAGAGGGAGCCTTGGGGACAGCATGCTGTCTTATCTGCGGGTGCCGACTCCACCAGCTACAGCTGCTGCCACTCCCCACAGGCTCAGCTCTCACTCTGTAACTAGATCCACCTCTACCAGCTCAGCCCGCACTGGCCGATCTGCCCGCGACATACTCATAGGCCAGCTGTCAGGTGGAAGGTGGGACACTGTCTAGGCGGAAGACAGTCCACACAGAACCACAGAGTGACTTCTCCTGGGACCTCACAGAGCTTTGACTCTTGCCTACTATTGCCTCTGCAGCAGACAGCTGGCTACCAAGGCCCAGAGTGGCCTGGGTCTCCCAACAACCACCCCTACCTCAACCAAACCCCATGCCTTAGCCACAGCTGCCTCTGCTATACTTAGGGCTGGCATTGCAAGGCATGAGACTCCCCAGATGCTGCCACCTCCTTCCACTTGTGCAATCCTCACCCTACAAAGGGCCACACAGCCCACCCAGCTGCTCTCCACCCCGGCCTGACCTCTCCCTCTGTTGTGCCTTGTGCCGCAGGTAATGTGCCTGCTGACAGTCTCAGGCACACCAAGCAGTGCCACCCCAGGCCTTTCCACTTGCTGTCCTCCAGATGGTCTCTCATCTGGCTGCACTAATGCTTTTTGCGGAGCTGTGATTCACAGACCACGTGATTTGCCTTTCCCAGTGCACAGGGCAGCAGTTGTAGGACAGTGCAGTGCTGCGCAGCCATGACCACAGTCATGCCTTAGAACATCGCTAGCCTCTGAGAAGCAGCTACAGACCCATTTGCAGTAGCTCCTATTATCCCCACCTGCAGGCTGTAAGCACCCAGCTCTTTGCAGCCTGTGGACTGGCCACCTCTGGGCATTTCCTACAGAAGGAAACCTATACTCTGTGACCTTTTCTGTCTGGCCACTTTTGCTTCACTTCATGTCCTCGAGATTGCCCAAACAGCGGCACACACCTGTCCTTTACCCTGGAGTGCTGAAAATCAGTTTACCTGTTTATCAGTCAAGGGACATTTGGGTTATTTCCACTTTTTAGCCATTATGATAAAACATCTAATGACATTTAAGGCATAAAACATCTAATGACGTTTAAGTTTTGCTGCATACGTTTTGTTTTCACTTTCTTTTACTCTTTGTGGTACTGGGAATTGAACCCAGCAGTGCTGATCCATACCTTCAGCCCCTGCTTTTTTAAATTTTGAGACAGAGTGTCACTAAGTTGCCCAAGTTAGGCTCAACCTTGTGACTGTCCTGCTTTAGCCTCCCCGGTGCTGGAATTAGAGGTGTATACTACCACACTCGGCTTAGTGTGTAACTTTTAATAAAGTCCAATTGACCTATTTTTCCTTGTGTTGTTTTGCTTTTGATGTCAAATAACGACTTTTTTTTTTTTTTTTTGAGACAAGGTCTCGCTTTGTGGTTCAGGCTGGCCCTGAGCTCAGCCTCAAACTCATATCACAGCAATCCTCCTGTCTCTGCCTCCTGAGTGCTGGGATGACAGGCGTGAGCCACCACGCCCGGCACTGTGGTATGTGGTACTGGTTGCCGCTGGGGTGAGTCTCCACACCCAGTATGGTAAGTGGTTACCGGGGATCGAACCCAGGTCCTTGCGCTTGCAAGACAGGCGCTGGAACCACTGAGCTAACTCCCCGGCGCAAATGACGACTTTTTAAATATCCTCATAAACTCTTGGATTTTAGTACACGTGAAGGGTTGCAGTCTGCAACAGCCACTGTGTCTGTGGTATCCACATGAGCTCCCTCTGGCCACTAAGGGCTCCTCCTGCTAGTGGGTTCCAGAGTCCCTCAGATGTTACCCTACATCTCGGAAGGCTGCTTGTTCCCTGCTGGGACAAGGTGCTGGGCCAACTGGCACATTTCCTCCACCAGACTGATTACAACCATGCACCCTTGTTCTAGGCAAGAGAATGCATGAATCTTATCTTAATATATACAAGCCTCACACTGATAATCCCAATTAAAACAGGAGACAACAGAGTTTGAACAAACCTAACACTGTGATATCTGGGAAGAAGTAGTCACTAAAGGTCACAGAGTACGGAACTCCACCAGGATGACATGGGGATAGCCATGAAGAAAGGCCATCAGGGCCTATGGGAAACAGGAGGTAAAAGTAGCTACTTGATGGGTACAAGGTCTCCTTCAAGGGGAGAGTGTTGGAAATAGTTACAATCAGTGATTACAAATGCTGCTGAACTGACACCAAAATGAGTTAAAGAATAAATACAGTTTCAGCCTGGAGGATGGACAAGGCCTGGAGACAGGCAGTGGCGATGTCAGCACATCACGATCGTGCTCAGAGCCACTGGACTGCGCTAAAACAGCAAAGATGGTCAATTTTATCTTTTGTACACATCACAATTTTTTAAAAAAAGAATAGAGCATGCTAGAAAAAATTTTTTAAAAGAACTGAAATGGGACCAGGGATTTAGCTCAGTGTGGGTCTGGCATCTGCCTGGCAAGTGCGAGGTCCAAAGTTCGATCCCTGGTACCACGTATCACAATGCTGGGTGTGGTGACTCACGACCATCAGCAATCAGTACCACACACCACCATGGTAACTAACACTCCCCAGCAATCAGTACTACAAACCACAATGCTGGGTGTGGTGGTTCATGCCTGTAATCCCAGCACTCAGGAGGCAGAGGCAGGAGGATTGCTATGAGTTACAGGCTCACCTGGGCTACATAGTGAGCTCAGGGACAGCCTGAACTACAAAGCAGGACCCTGTTTCAAAAATAAAAGAACTGAAGGGGCTGGGGATTTAGCTCAGTGGTTCCAACGCCTGTCTTGCAAGCGCAAGGGCCCAATTTGGATCCCCGGTAACCACATACAATACAGGGCGTGGAGACTAACACCCCAGCAGCAATCAGTATCACATACCACAGTGCGGGGCATGGTGGCTCACTCCTATAATCCCAGCACTCGGGAGGCAGAGGCAGGAGGATTGCTGTGATGTGAGTTGGAGGCTGAGCTCAGGGCCAGCCTGAACTACAAAGTGAGACCCTGTCTCAAAAAAAAAAGTCAGTGTGTTTTATCAGTTGTACCAAATGTACAGCTTTGGGGCAGAATTAAGGCAACAGAGGCGCCTAGATGGGAGGCAGGAAGTAAGGGAGAAATCTCTGTACTTCATGCTCAGATTTGCTGGCAACCTAAAACTACTCTGGAATTTAAGATTATCAGAAAGAACAAAAAACGCTCACAGGATGGACCCAACAGAGAAATGGAGCACAGCCCACTTGGAAGAGTTCAGTGACCCTTCAAAATGTGACACAGCGCTGCTGGAGAGCTCAGCTTCGGGGAGCCTGGCCTCGCCACTGTGTGACTTTTAGGGAGCACTATGAAAAAGGGTTAAGACTGCCAAATGGGGTGTGACAAGACTAGTACATATAGTTCCTACAATAGTGTTGGGAAAGGCAGAACACTCTCTGTTCCTTTAGTCATTAAAAGTCAAAGCTGGGCCTCCTCTTCCACCACTGCCCTCCCTGCTGGGCCCAAGGAATGGCCAGTCTGTCACCATGAGAGATGCCATTCCTGCCCCAAGGCTACCTACAGAAATGACCTCCCCAGGCAGCAGGAACTTCAAGAGCACAGAAGACCTCCATCCCCACACCAGCACCCCTCATCTGGCCCAGGGCAGGAAGCATGCAAGCCCCGTGTGGGGACAGGCGAGGACCTCTCTTACCTTAACCAGCTCCTGGTCATCGGGTGCACACAGCATCAGCTCATGGCCTAGTTTCACCATTTCTGTCAGAACACAAGACCCCATTACTGCAGACACTCACCTAGACAGAGAAGACCAGCCAGATGCCTGGGCCCAACCACATGCAGGGAGGGTGCTGAGGGGCCAGGCCGGGCACAGGGGAGCTGGTGCACATGGAGGGAGGACAAGTCATGCCTTGGTGTCAGGGCTTCCTCCTGCTATGTGACCTGTATCTGTCACTTCAGGTTTTGGTTTCCTAGCTGTTTGGGGTAAGTGGGTGGGTATGCGTGTGTGTGTGTGTGTGTGTGTGTGTGTGTGTGTGTGTGTGTGTGTGTGTGTGTGTGTGTGTGTGTGTGTGTGTGTGTGTGTGTGTGTGTGTGTGTGTGTGT
>PVIR01007737.1:34319-59760 GCA_004026965.1 Petromus typicus | reverse complement strand
AAGAGAAAGCATACAATATTAAATTTATGTGTCTGATTTACTTCACTTAACATTATGGTCTTAAGGAGCATCCATATTGCTACAAGTGACTCAATTTTGTCCTTTTTATGGCAAAGTAGTTTTCTACTTTGTATAAATACTGTTTTAAAAATCTGGACATATAAGCCACTTCCAAAGTTTAGGTATTATGAATTGAGCTGCTATAAGAAGGCATACATCTGTCACTGTAAGATGATATCTTTACTATTTCCCAGCCCCTTTTCTATTTTTTATTTTGAGATGGAGTCTCACTAAGTCATTAAATTGCCCAGACTGGACTTGAAACTATAATCCTTCTGCTTCAGCTTCCCCGAGTACCGGGATCACAGGCACGCACCACTACACCTGGCTCAGCACGTGCATTTCTTTTTTTTTTTTTTAAGGTTTCTTGAGACAGGGTCTCGCTTTGTGGTTCAAGCTGGCCCTGCGCTCAGCCTCCAACTCACATCACAGCAATCCTCCTGCCTCTGCCTCCCGAGTGCTGGGATTACAGGTGTGAGCCACCACGCCCGGCACTGTGGTATGTAGTACTGGTTGCTGCTGGGGTGAGTCTCCACACCCAGTATTGTTATGTGATTACCGGGGATCAAACCCAGGTCCTTGCACTTGCAAGACAGGCGCCAGAACTACTGAGCTAAATCCCCGGCCCAACACGTGCATTTCTTTATAAGAATTATTTTGCTTTGCTATCAGTTACTTACCACCTATCGACTCGCTCAGAGACAGTGAAAGCCTGCAGGCCGAGAGCCCAGCAAGCCACACTGCGTGGAGACAGTGCACAGGTTTTCCAGTGCGTGCTGTTTTGTTCTCGTACACAGAAGGAAATTGGTGTTGGAAAGGATCCGTACCACGACTGTGCTGGTAGTCACATGGAATGTGTACATTTGTTAAGACTCACTGAACTGTACAATTAAAACGAATACTTTGTTGTATGTAAATTACATACCAAAGCTGATTTTTTAAATAACTAGTTTCTGGCTAAGGATTTAACTAATTGGTTCTGGTGCCTGCTTCACAGACACAAGGTCCCAAATTCGACCCCTGGTACCACTTAAAAAAAAATAAATACAAATAAGTAGTTTCACAGAGTAGGGGTGCAGTGAGAACAAGAATGGATGAAGCAGGACCCACCGACATTACTGCAGCCGGGCAAGGAGGGCGGGGCTGCGGAGCGTCCAGTGACTGACATGGAGATGGGTACTCATGAAAGAAAGGACCATAGTCTTCCAATTCGGAGTTCAGTCTGGTGGAAGACATTAAAGTGTGGTGAAAAGATTAACTATGGGGTAGATATGAGAGTATTTCAACCAATGGAGAAAAACACACTTGAAAAGGAGTAAGGCAGCTGGATGAAGTGGTGCCTGCCTATAATCCCAGCACTTGGGAGGCTGAGGCAGGAGAACCACCTTGAGCTTGAGGCCAGCTTGGGCTACACATAGTGAGCTCAAGACCAGCCTGAACTAATAGAGAGACCCTATCTAAAAAAAGAAAAGGGAAAAAAAAAAGACTTGCATTTAGTCTCACAAATGTAATATAGTATAGTAAGTGTCATTCAAACCTGGGTTTCTTCAGGCTAACATCTGCCTGCTTGGCATGTACCAGGCATCTCCTGAAGTTGAGCCGACATGAAATCGCCAGCATTCAACCCTTTTGATCAAAACACAGCAGCTTCGGGCCAGGGAGTTAGCTCAGTGGTTCCGGCGCCTGTCTCGCAGGCGCAAGGACCCGGGTGCGATTCCCCGGTAACCACATAACAATACTGGGCGTGGAGACCCACACCCAGCAGCAACCAGTACCACATACCACAGTGCCGGGTGTGGTGGCTCACGCCTGTAATCCCAGCACTCGGGAGGCAGAGGCAGGAGGATTGTGATGTGAGTTTGAGGCTGAGCTCAGGGCCAGCCTGAACCACAAAGTGAGACCCTGTCTCCAAAAAAACCTAAAAAAAAAAAAAAACACAGCAGCTTCACATAGTTCATGCCATGTGAACTCTCTGCGTGGGTTCACATTTCTTCCTCACCTTTGTCAGGTGGGCAACACTCCCCTGCCCCCACCATTAGAAGACAAAAGCACAGAGAAGAAAAACATTTTGTCCAGTGATGTCCCCTGCTTAGTGCGCGGCAGAAGTAGGATCAAACCCTACTGACTCACCGGCCTCAGACTCAGGTTACACCTTGCCATGCACTGCCCGTGCGTCCTCAGCTGTGCGGGAGCATTTCATTGTTGTGGTTTTTGTGTTTATAATTTTTTGCAACAAGGTCTTGCTCTGTAGTTCAGGCTGGCCTCAAACTCACAGCGATCCTCCTGCCTCAGGCTCTGAGCACTGAGAAAGGCTTGTGCCACCATGCCAACTCCAGCATGCTCTGTCGTGCTCTTGAGGAAAAGAGAAATAGCAGAAAACGGAAGGTTCCCTCAGCCTTCACTCTGGCTCCCCTGGGTTCAGAGTCTACCCCATGGCGGCTCCTGGCCATCTTCTCCTCCACATCCCGGGAGCCTGAAACCTGAGTCCCCCTCAGCTCCCTCACACGGCCCCCTCGGCGGACATCTCCCTACTGCCCCGCTCGGGCTTGGGGTTGGTACCGCCCTTCCTCTTGCTCTGGGCCACAGCTCAGGTTTACTCAGAGAAAGCCATTGTTATGTTGCCCAGAGGGGCCTGGGAGGAGCATCCCTACAGGGGGGACGACCCGGGACCGGCCCCAGAGGCTACAACTCCGTGACACCAGGCTGCAGAGCAGTGCCAAATGACCAGCCCCCTCACGGCTGGTTCCCCGCTGTCCTCTGGGGCTTTATCCTCACCCTGAGTCTCCACTTGCTGCAGGTTTTTGAAGCAGGACGCAGTAACAGCAGGTGTGGTTCCCGCCTCCAGCGGGCGTGGTCCCCAGGCTTCCTCCCGGAGCAAACCCGCCTCGTGCACACACGAACACCCAGCATCCGAGGTCTCCCCCCCTCGCCCCGCGAGCCCGGCCAGTCCCTCCCGGGTCTGGGCGCCGTCGGGACGGGCTGGCGCCGGACCCTCCCCGCCCAGCAGGGGTCGCCGAGCGCGGGGCTGGGCCACGGCGGGCTGCAGCTTCCCCGGGACAGGAATTCGCTTAGGGCTGTGACCGCAACGTGCTTGGGACTGAGGGCGGCGAGGCGGCCGGATCAAAGGAGCCGACGGGCCTGGCGGCGCCCGGGAAGCCGAGGGGCCCCTGGGGAGCGAGGCCCCCGCGGACGCCGCAGCGCTCCAGCCCTGCAGGGGGCGAGGCGCGCCCAGTCCGGTCCGAGGCGCCGCCAGCTGTGGCCGAGGCGACAAGATGCGACCTGTCCCGGGCCGGGCCGCGGTCCTGCTCTGCGCCGGGCTGCTGGCTGCACTGCTGGCCGCCGGCTCCGGACTGCCCCTGAGGAAGCGGCGGGGCCCGGGACTCCGGCGCAGGAGCCATGCGAGGCTGACGGAGGTGAGCGAGGGCCGCGGGGTCCTCCGGCTGCTGGTGCGCGAAGAGGGGGCCGGGACTGTGACAGCCTCCACTGGGGGAGGGCAGCAGAGGCAACAGCCAGGTACGCCGCCGTGTGCCAGGGCTCCACTCCTGAGCCCTGGCTGAAGCGGGCCATCCTGGGGACAAAGTTCTTTCCAGCCGAGTGAGGTGGGCTGACACCCACAGTGACCAGGTTTCCTCCCTGCCCATCCTGCACCTTCACCCAAGTTGCCCGCTTATGCTGAGGGTACCTTGGATCACTGATGGGGTGGGGGGAGCGCTGCGGAGTTTTAAACGTTCAGGTGACAGCCCCACACCCTTGTGTTCTTTTCATTTCACTGTGCGATGGATTTGAGGCCCTTGGAGTGTGAACTGAGGCAAGTCCAGGTACTAAGTGTGCTTCTCCACCTGGCTCCGGGCACGTCGTCATACACAGGGATGTCTACATCCTGTGCGCTTGCTAAGACCCAGTGGGAACTTTCCTGGGTTGGCCTGGAAGCTGTAAGACAGAGGAATGAGCTGGGAAGTGTTTTATCCAATCTTGTTTCCCATGCCTAAGAGGATAACTGGCCAGGTATGTGTAGGAAGGGGCCTCTGTGCCAGGTGGTCTCTCAGTCCAGGGTCTTTCTCTACCCTGAGGATTTCTGGGAAATCAGACTTCCCATATTCTAGATGGACACGCTGCGGAGCCTGGACAGCTCACAGGATGCAGGAGATGGTCAGTGCCAGGAGCCAGAGTTTGGGCCATGCTCAGAGTGCCCGTGCTGGGCAGTAAACCAGTGTTTCTGCCCTGTTAAGGAGATTTTTCGATTTCTTTTTTCCGGTGCCCCCATTTCCTATGAAACTTTATGTGTACAGCCTTTCCAAGTGCCACATACTGTTGTCATATCCCCCCCCATCCCACTGTAGCCGTGTTGAGAATGTAATGGGCCAGGGTTTCTCGACCTTCATGTGTGCATCCAGGGACTGCTGTCCTGTGCACTGAAGGATGTTTAGCAGCATCCCTGGCCTTGACCGCAGGCCACAGGTGGCCAGTTTCCTGAGGAGCACACACCTCCCTTGTCCATTGCTGGGAGCTATGGCTGAAGACAAATTCAAAGCCTCTAGGGACCCCCAGCTCCCAGGCAAAGATAACGGCGGCGAATGCGGCGCGATTAGCTGAATTGGCTTTGTTTCTTCTCACTCACCATAATAAATACTTTACATTTGAGCTCTTATCGATTTGAATTGTAATTATTTTTTGTGAGTTTACCAGATCTTCCTTCAAGGAAATCACACTAGAGGATGAGCTCTTTCAGAGCCAATGTCACATCTTCAGCACAGAATAGAGCCCTCAGAAACACCTACAAGCTGGTTAAAGTCATAAAGGAAAAACAAACCGGAACCCAGATGTGGTGGCGCCTGCAATCCCAACACCCCATGGGCTGAGGCAGGAGGACTGCAGGGAGTTTGAGGTGAGCCTGGGCTCTGTAGTAAGTTCAAGGCCAGCTCAACCTACATAGCGAGACTCTGTCTCAAAAAACCAAGACAGATGAAAAATTTAGAGGGCCCGGGCTTGGGATTCTAGTCCTAGCACACTTTGAGGGATATGTGACTGACTCATCTTAGAAGTTTTCCTGACTATATTTGTTCGGTTGTTTGTTTTGAGACAGAGTCTCACGTAGTTCACATTGGCCTTGAACTTACTATGCAACCAAGACTGGCCTCAAATGCAAGCAGTAGTCCTTCTGCCTCAGCCCACTGTCCTCACTATTAAAGAGAGGGGCCGTTCCAGCTCTGACTAGTGCTCCGCAAGACTGTGCTTTCACAGTGAAGGTGCTCGCTTAGGTCTTCTGACAATAGAAGGTAGACTACAGTTCAGGGGTGTGGGTGGGGTCAGGCCAAAAGCCTCTGCAAGAACTGGAAGAGCCTAAACAGACAAAAAATTTAGAGGGCCTGGGGCCTGGTGTTCAGCCCCTCAGTCTCTGTGCCACTTAGCTAACGTGAGACAGGCATTGTGCCCATTTTCTAGATGAGAAAATGAAGTCACCGAGCAGTTAAGCCTGGATGGAAGCCAGCTGTGCGTTATAGAGAGCTACGCTGGGAACCCTGTGGCACATCTTTGCATGGCATGCACCAGGCTCTCTTCAGAGGTCTGGAATAGAACCATTAGCCTCAAGGACACATGATGCTACTCATCTGAGTAGGCCTGTGCTGATCCTCGGTTTGTTCCCTTGGTGAAATGGAAATGAGCTTCCGCTCAGGGGAGAACACTAGGTGAGGCAGCACTGGGAACATGCATGGAGGCATTGTTAATGCCAGGGCCAGCCCAGGTGCCAGACAGGCAAAGAGTGACACTTCTCTGCCTTGGGTTCTGGTTGGAGTCAGAACAAACGCAGGCATTTTGCGTGTCTTGCTTTGTTATTCTCCTTTGAGGGATGGGAAAATGGACAACAGGCCCTGTAAACAACCCAAGGGGAAGGCACAGCAAGCCAGGATCCAAACACTGTCTGGGAAACCCGGCTCCCCCACCTGGGTTGGCAATGGAGGAAATTGGGGCAGGAGAAAAGGGAGGGAGAGCTAGGGACGTGGTGTCCCGAGGATGGCAGAGATGAAGAGCAGACAAGAGGAAAACTGAGAAAGGACAGCTCTTCTGGGCTGCACCAACCGAGCCTCACTGAAGGTCCCCATGTGAGCAAGATTTTGTCGCCTGTTTGAGAGGGTGGATAGAGAGAAGAACCGAATGCAGAGGAAGAAGCCTGAGGGTCTGCGTAGCCTGCAGGGTGTCAGACCCATGGGAGGGGTGTAGTCAGCAGGGAACTTCCGGTCCACAGTCCAGCTGCCTCTGGAAGCCAGGCTACAGGGAGGTGGGGAGGGAAGGTCACCCACGGGGTACGAGGCACTGAGAGGCTGTGTTTTCCCAAGGCTGGCTTTCTTGGTTGGGTCTTTCTATCCTAATCATCAGAATCTGGACCCCAAGCCTGTGAGGCCATGCCTGTGTCTGGCTGGGAGCCTCCTCAGCTTGGACTCTACTCTCTCTAGACCGTCTCCTTGCTCATACGCGAGAGAGCTGCATGAGGGAAGAAGAGGAAAAGACAGGAAAGGAGGCCCAGGAACCTGGGTGCTCAGCGGCCCTGCAAGTCCCCTCCTCCCTGGGTCTCAGCCTCTCGGGCCCTGTTGGTTCTTCTCCTTTACCCCTCCCAGTCCTAGAAGGACCAGCAGGAAAGACGGATGTGAAAAGTAGGGCAACTTCTGTTCCTTCAGCACCACAGAGCAGCAGGCAGCCCCTGCCTGGAGTTAGCAGAGCAAGAAGGCCAGGAACGGACTCTCCAGCGAGGCTGGTTATCTCAGTCCTACTCACCAGCTCCAACCTGTGTGACCTCAGAAAAGTTACTTCACCTCCCTGATCCTTGGTGCCATACCTATGAAGTAAAGATGGTACTAGTACCTGGCCAAGGCAGTGAGTACAATAGGGTGCTCGCAGGACTTGATACATAGCCTATGGTGTTCATAAGTATTTCAAGATGGGAATGGTGGGCCGGGGATTTGGCTCAGTGGTTCCAGCGCCTGTCTTGCGAGCCGAAGGACCCAGGTTCGATCCCCTAGTAACCACATACAATGCTGGGCATGGAGACTCACACCCAATAGCAGCCAGTACCACATACCACAATGCCAGGCGTGGTGGCTCACTCCTGTAATCCCAGCACTCGGGAGGCAAAGGCAGGAGGATTGCTGTGATGTGAGTTTGAGGCTGAGCTCAGGGCCAGCCTGAACTACAAAGCGAGACCCTGTCTCAAAAAAAAAAAAAAAAAAAAAAAAAAAAGATGGGAATGGTGGACATTAATCCTAAAGCAAGGTCAAGTGCGAGCATGTAGGCTGCACACCATGAAACTGTCCCTGTGCTGGGAAACTGTCCCTGTGCTGGGAACAGTGTGTCTGCCACTGCTGCCCTTGCTATCATGAGGCGCTTTGCAGTCTTCACCAGGTGCCAGAGTACGAGGGTTAGACAGCATGTTCCAGCCAGCAGGAGCTGACTGCGAAATCCAGGCCACCCGCCCTGTCCCAGGCCTGGCTGATGGAGCACCTGCTGGGGAGGGCGGCCTCCCTCATTCCTGGGAGGCCGGGAGACTGAGCACTGAGTGACTGAGTGTGCGGCCTGGTTCCTTAGGACTGGCCTGCGCCCCAGCCGCTGGGCTCGCAGAGCCGGAAGGAGAGGGAGGGCTGGGCTGCACCTGGCAGCTGGATGCTGCTACCCGGAACAAGTTCCCGACCCCTGAGGCCCAGAGGTGGGAAACCCAGGAGCTGAGGACTGACTCAGGTTAGCAACAGGCCCCTCGTATAGTGAGGGTTTCTGAGGATCAGAGCTCCCCAGATCAGGGCCGCTTGGCAACCTGGGAGGGAAGGGGTGCGTGTGTGTGTGTGTGTGTGTGTGTGTGTGTGTGTGCGCGCGCATGTGACAGAGAGAGAGAGAGACAAAGGAGGACATTAGGAACTGTCCGGGCACTGACATCTCCTCCTAAAAGAATGGAGTCAGGGATTTGCACGTGGAGCATAGCACGCCTGAAGGGAGGAAGAGGTCACATGGGGTCTGTCAGATACTTGTAACCAGGCCAGAAGATGTGCCTGAGAATCCACCTGCCCAGAGATTCCGCGTGATATGGAATAAGATGCCCGGGACTAGCCCAGTGCCAGCCTGTCTCCGGTCTCCACTCTGAGAACCATCTGCTGCCCCGTTAGGTAACTCCTCAAAGACACCAGTGCTGACTCCCCAGTTACCCACCCGAGGTCACTCGCCGGTGAGCAGGGATTTAAACCCAGGTCACGTACACTCCAGTCTGTACTCGTTACAGCCACCTTCAATGCCAGACCAGCCAATGAAAGCGGTAGTGTCTTGTGTATACAGAGGATGCTCACATGCAAGCATTAGTATCCCAAGGTGTGCGGCTCTGCATGGGTAATGCGAGTTTGAGTCCCGGCTCTCAGGAAGGTTATTGTGACCTTAGCTGAGTCCTCCCTTCTCCCTGTTTACCCAGCAGTGATTAATTGCTTCTTCACAATGTGTCAGGCACCAAACACAGTTAACAGAGTAGATCAAAATTCCCACTTGCACAGATGTCCATTCTAGGTGGCATGAGTGTCAAATGTTAGGTAGAAAACCCAACCTGGGCACCAAGGACCGGTTGAAGCTATGGCTCAGATAACTACCGCATCCTCGGGTCTGTCTGCCCTGGTGGTAGCCCGGTACTTCCAGCCAACCTGAGGCGCTGGGGCTGGTCTTCCCCTCCACCGCAGTCTTCCCCCAGTGACTGGCAGAGTTGGTACCCAACTACCCAGCTTCTTTCGCTCTGGCCAGATAACAGCTAGGCCACACTGGCTCCCAGAGGTACTCAGTGGAGTCAGCCTCAGCTGCCTACCATAGCCACAAGCTTTATTAACTGCCTGCTAGAGTCTCCTAGCATCTCCTGGGGTTGCCCTCTGAGGGAGCACCTGCCCTTGAGTCCTGCACTCCCAACAGTGTCCTATGGCTGCTGCCCAGAGCAGGAGGCTCCCGGGGCAGCTGGGCAGGGGGAGCAACAAGGGCAGCGGGAGGCCTGGGCCAGGACTCCTCTGGCCTTTGCTCCTCCTGCACTCCAGTGGGGCGGGAGTCTGCAGAGAGGGTTGGGAGGACTGGAAACAACATTCTGAGCACCTACAGGGCAGGACGTTAGGGCCCAGCTCTGTCGCTGTTCCCACTTTGTAGGTGAGGAAGCTCAAAATGTGTCTGACCCCTGCCAAGGCCCCACAGGTCACAGAGACTCCGGCAGCTGAACCTGCAGCATGTTCGCTTCTGGGCTGGAGGAGTCTTGTCAAGCTGTCCTGGGCCGTCACACGGGGCAGCATCCTCAGCCTCTGCCCAGTAGGTGGCAAGCACAGATGTCCCGGGACACTTCTGATATCCCCAGATGAGAGCTGCCTTGTCACCACTGCGCGGCCTTTCTGTGGCAAGGGCAGCCAGACCAGCCCCAGTGGCCACCTGTCCCTGACTCTGGTGCCCTGACCCTGTTGTTTCCAGCCCAGGTGTGGGGGCTGCTGAGCAAAATCCCGGGCACAGTTAAGACTCTGGTGGAACCAAGGGTGGGAGCTGTAGGGACGGAACCTTCAGGATGGGTTAGTGCGGGGGCCGGAGGGTGGTTCCCCTCTCTCTGCCCTCTGCCCTTCTGCCGTGCTGTCTAGACCAGAGCACTGACACTCAGCCGGAGCCTCAGGCCAGGCTGAAAAGCCCACAGCTGCTCAGAGACTCAGGCACGCAGCTGGGGACCGTAGCAAAGGAGGTGAAGTGAGGGGAGACAAAATAATGAATTTCTTTTTCCAAGAAGAAAGTCGGTGAGAGTGAGAAAATAGGCTAAGCACCTGGTTGGTGAAAGGGACTCTCGGTACTCACACCTGTAGCCGTACACTGTGAAGGTTGAGAGTGTGGACCCTGGGCAGAGATTGCCTCGTTCAAATCCTGGCTTTACCATTAAATGCCTATGTGACTTCAGCCAAATTGCGTGTCCCTTCTGTGCCTTGATTGCCAATCATCTATAAAATGGGGGTGACTGCTAACGCCTCCCCGTGAGGCCGATGGCAGGATGGAATGAGTGATTACATGTTTAGAATAGTACTTGGCACCTTGGAAATGCTGGGGGAGTGCTTAAGAAATACAATTCTGACATTCCTTCCAAGGAGGAATTATCAATACTACTTCGCAGACGAGGAAATCAAATTGGAGTTAGTAGGAGGTTGAGCTGGCATTTGGACCCGAGCTTGTATGAGCGTGTTTTCCACTGTAGCATCCTGGAGTGAAGGACAGGGACAGGAGTAGGTCACAGCTATGGCCTGGGCTGGGCAGGATCCTCCAGCTGAGGGCCCCCTCGAAGGGACCAGCTCCCAGTGTCCTGGGGGGCTTCCTGCTCGACTTGCGGGTGTAGGGGGTACACAGCAGGAGAAGGGAGCAGGCCGAGGATTGCAGGCAGGTAGTACGCAAACAGAACGTCAGCCCACTGTCTCTCCTGTCTGGGTTCTTCACCTGTAGTTCATGGAGGCTGAACCGGGCTGATCTTCCTTCCCCACCCCGTGTGTGGGCATCCATAGACAGTGCTAAGCGAACACAATCCGCAGTCAGCCCCCCTGCACCTCACTTCTCTGCTGGGGTCACTGAAACGAGAGTGTTTAGATTCAGTCACAGAGAACTCTGTGGCAGAGTTTAGTCACAGGCTGCGTGTGTGGCACAGTCAGACCCCGGGGCTCCTCTGTCCTCCTGATCAGCCTTGTCCCGGTGCATGCCTCAGTCACCAGCCTTCCCTCTCTCCCCAGAACCCCGTCTCCCCCCCTGGGCAAGAGGAGGCGCCACTGCTGCTCCGTGGAACCCACCTGCAGACCTTGCTGTGCAGGCACAAGCGCCACACTCTTTCTGAGCCAGCAGCTGTGGTCCCAGGCGAGGCCACTGCTCCCGGGACACTGGAGAATGACAACATGCCCCTGCTGCTGGAGCTGCAGAAGCTGCCAGGACTGGCCAACACAGACTTGAGCGCCCCGAACCCCAACATCCAGGTGAGACTGTAGACAGCTCACCTGGAGAGGAGCTGGCCAGACTCAGCCCCACACTGTGTCCTCCCATCCCTGGGAGGGTTAGGCTCCTGTGTGTGGGACAGAGGTGTGGCAGGGAGCACCTGCCCCTCCACTTCTAGCTGCCAGCCTTGGGGAAGTCTCAGCTCTCTGAGCCTTGTAAGGGACAAACAGCACCAACCAGGCAGGGCTGGCATGAGGGCTGACTGGGGGGACACGCATACTTCATCACCTTTGAGTGGTTCTGTTACAGGCATTCAGGAGAGAGGCCTCTGGGAACGGCTGAAGGTCTGGTCCCCACCCAGTGACATCCCCTGACTGCAGTCCCCTGAAGAAGAGGGTCCCTACAGAATGGGCTGAGCTGGCCACATGGGGACTCCCACCAGGAGCGGGTCCCAGAGAGGAAGCACCAGGGGCTGGCAGAGTTCCAGCCACACACTCACTGGCTGTCCTGAAGCTCTAAGGGTAGGGACAGTTCCCTTAGCAGCTGCAGTTTGCAAAGTGCTTTCAGAGGTGGAGAGAGACACAACAACGTGTAGAACATAAGATTCTAAAAGTGCTTCAAGCCAGGCATGGTGGCCCATGGCTACTAGTGCTCTAGAAGGCCGAGTCGGGAAGACAAGTTCAAGCTCAGCTTGGGTAACTTAGTGACTTGGTAAGACCTTGTTTCAAAATAAAAAAACAAAACGCAGCTGGATATGAGCCAGGTGAATTGGTTGCACACCTGTAATCCCAGCACTTGGGAGGCTGAGGCAGGAGGATCCTTGTGAATTTGACGCCAGCCAGGGTTACAGAGTATTTGAGGCTGCCCCGAATTACATAGCAAGATCCTATGTCAAAAAACAAAAACAAAAGAAAAAAAAAGAAAAAGGCTAGGTATGTAACTCCGGGTGAAGGTTTTGGGTTTAATCTCTAGCACTACCTCGATATAATTGCTTTAAAGTACAACTAAAAAAAATTGTATTTATCTCCCCCTTCCTTTCTCTCCATATGTATATATATATATGATATATAAATTATATATGCCTGCATACCTATACATATATAAAATCTAGGTTATCTGTCAGTATAGGAATATAGATGATTTTCATTTTTTTCTTTTTCTGATATTTAAGTATGTTGAGTACTAGTAAGAGGAAAAATGGTTTGTTTTTTTCCCTCTAACACCTACACATGCATTTATTACACAACTGGCATTACAGGCTGGTAGAGAAAGGGGGACTTTTTTTGAGACATGGTCTCTCAATGCAGCCAGTTCAGGCTGGACTTGAACTCACTATGGAGTCCAAACTGGCCTCAAATTCGGAGTGATCCTCCTGCTTTAGCCTGCTGAGGACTGAATTACAGGGGTGCGCCCCCACCCCCAGCTTGCAATGCATTTTTCTAGAACAATTTTTACCTATCTAGAAGATTGAATTTGACTTGCTGCGTATACTGGGTTAAATTTAGATGGCCTGAAGATATATAAAAACAATCATATAAATGGTTTTTAGGAAATACTCATCTGCTTCTCAATGTTTGGCTGTTTTTTTCCAAAAATTTTGGTCCGTGTCCTCCTATTACTTGACAGCAGCCAAAACTAATGTTTTTAAAATTCAGTGACTTTATTTTATTTAGTCTTCCTGCTTAATGTGGGTAGAAAGCTCCTTCCAAGGGCTGCTTGGAGATTTGACATTTGCCCTAATTTTCCAGTCCTCTCCAAAAGAAATGGAAGAAATGTGTGTGGCAGAACTAGAATTCAAAGCTCTCCCCAGCATGGTGGCACATATCTAAAAACCCAGAAATCTGGGAGGATAAGGCGGGAGGATAAGGCAGGAGGATTGCAATTTCTAGCCTTAGCTGGGCAACCTAGCAACTTAGAACCCTGTCTCAAAATAAAAAGGCCTAGGGATGTTGCTCAATGCGAAGGCCCTGGGTTCAATTTTCAGCACTGGTAGTGGTGGGGGATTCAAAGCCAACTTCTCTTAAACTAGGGCTCTCAGCTATAGCCCAGGCAGAAACTGCCGTGCCTGTCCTCACCCCAGACCAGTTCCCCCCGTACTGGGGCTGGGAATGAGGAATCGCCCTTGCAGCCCACTTGCCCTGAGAGGCCGAGGTCTGGGCAGGCGACGCTGGCTGGAAGCAAGGCTGGGCTGCTTCTTGGAATCCTGCTCTGAGGCCTCCCCCTGGCGTCTGTCCCCTGCAGGTGACCATCGAGGTGGTGCAGGACCCCCAGGCCGAAGTGGAGATGGACCTGCTGGCCGAGCCCAGTGATCGCTGGCCCCAGGGCGCTCCTAGGTGGCTGCCCAGTAAAGCGCTCTTCTGGCCCATCTTCTGGGGCTACCTGGAGGGGGAAGAAGGGGCCACTGGCCTCAAGGGCAGAGCCCCAGGTGAAGAGGGAGGAGTGGGGCAGCACCTTGCAAAGCACAGGGAGTCTGAGGACCAGGAGGGGAAGGAGGAGGAGGAGCCGTGGGCCAGCGGGGCCACGGACGACCAGGGCCAGGGCTGGCTGCGCTCTGGGGACTGGGCCTCCAAGGAGCTAGGCAGCTACGGTGAGTACCGGGACCTGGCACACTGCCCTCAGACCTGAGTGGAAGCGATGGAGGCCTCAGGGCTGAGGGTTTCCCTACAGGGAGCTGGGGAGGCTGGGGCTCCCCAGGGACATCACCAGCAGCTCACAAAACTGGGGTTTTTGTTTTCCCAGCAACATTTGAGTCTCCCGACAGTCTTGTGATTCCCTAAACAAAAGACATTTGTTAATATTATAGATATTTATATCTATTGGTTTCCAGCAAATTGAGAAATAGTATTACTCTCCCCACTCACAGCTCATCTTCTTTTCAGACTCTGAACTTTAGTCCTGGCTCTGTTGCTTACCGCTGAGTGACCTTGGGCAAGTTACTTAACCTCTCTGTGCCTCAGTTCCTTCCCCTATAAAAATGGCGGCTGGCATAGCTTTCACTACATAGATGGGTTGGGAAGAGTACCAAATGAGTTAATATACATAAAATGCCAGTTTATGGTGAGCAAAGCATTGGTTTTTAAAATTTTTAATGTAATTATTTTTCCAGAAAAAACAGCAGAGATTATTTAGAAAATATCCTCCAAGGCCAACTGGCCTCCCACAGTGACGATTTTTGTTTACCGTGAGATCTGGTACGAATGTGCGTGAGCACAGTTGCGACCATTTTTCCCCAACCCTGGGATCTTGTCGTTGGACTCAGGTGCTTGTGATTACAACCGAGTTGTGACAAGCTCCTCCCAGTTTTCCAAAATGATGTAAACTGAAAGGATTTCCATGACATTCAGTTTTTCTTCAAGCCTGGTGCCAGTTTTCTGTGGGCTGCCCGGGAGCCAGGACACCAGTCCTTTGGGACCCCCAGATAGTCCCGGGTTGCAGGTCCTGCTCCGTCTGAGGGCTGCGGCCCAGGCGCTGTGTATGTGGGTTGCTTCACATCAGCACTAGATCCCTAACATGGGCAGCAGCAATGTCCCTTACTAACCCCAGTGCCAGGAAGTACTATCACCCTAGCTTTTGACTGACACAAAACCAGGTCAAACAGCTGAAACCAGGTGTAGTGGTACAAGCCTATAATCCCAGCCATGGATTTGGGAGGCTGAGGCAGGAGGATCACAAGTTCCAAGCCAACCTGAACAACTGAGTGAGACCCTGTTTGAGAAATGTGAAAAGGGATGGAGATGTAGCTCAGTGATAGAGTGCCCCTGGGTTTCATCCCCAATACAAAGAGGCAACTGTAGCTTAGATGTAAGGTCTGAGATCACACTGATAGATCCAAATATGGCTTCTGCCCCAAATATCTTCCCTCATTCATGGCTATGTTGGCCCAGAATGAGTAGCTGGGGTTTGTGCTGTCTCTGGAGGTCATGGGATACATTTGCACAGATTGCTCACGGCACAAGGGTACCCAGCTGAAGGAGCAGGTAGAGGCTGAAATTCAGCCTGCACACTAGGCTAAGAGCCCTAGCAACATGGGCTGCAGTGCCCTTGGGCTGTATGCACTTACATCGGCTTCCTGCCTTGACCCAGACTCTGAGCCTCAGAAGGAGTGGAGTCCCTGGTCTCCCTGCAGTGGGAGCTGCAGCAGTGGCAACCAGCAGAGGACTCGGCCCTGTGGCTATGCCTGCACTGTCACCGAGTCCCGTGTCTGCAGCCTGCCCCCCTGTCCGGGTGAGATGAGCTCCAGCCCCTGCATCAGAGTGGTTGCTATGGCTTGAACTCTGGCTTTCAGCCCCTGGAAATGTGGGTGTGGGGCCCTGTAGGAGAGGTGGTCTTGGGAAAAGGGATGCAGGAAGCTCATAAATATGGTAGTCCTGTCCCAGGCCCATACCAGCCACTATGGGCACCCAGAGCATAGTGAGGGCTGGGCTCCCCACTGGGAGAACAAGGGTGCCTGGGGTGCCACAGCCTGGCCTACTCTCTTCCCGAAGGCACGGAGGAAGAGGACAAGGACACCTTGGGCTTCCCCAGTGAGGGCTGGCAGGCCCTGGGCCACAGTGCTACGGACATGCTTGGTCCAGGTCAGTGAGGGGCGGGGAAGAGTCCTGTGTGGGGAGAGCCCCTGTCAGGTGGGTGGGTCTCTGACTGCAGGAGCCAGGCCTCTGTCCACCTGGCACTCCTGAGCAAGCCCTCCGGAGAAGGCCTCCATGACAGCAGCCCCAGCGCTTGGAAACCCTTTAAGTGTTTGTCTTCCCTGATAGCAAGGTGGGGAAGGGACATTCTGACTTCTTCCTGGTCATCTTTTGGAGGCTTCTGAGGAGGCTCTGTCTGGGGAGGGGGATGCACTGCTGTCAAAAATGACTCAGGTCCCAAACTCCAGCACTGCGCCTTCCGAGCAGCTGGGAGTCTATGTCTCTTGGTCTCATCGTACCTCCATAGGCAGGCAGGAGGGCAGCAGCTATGAGGGGCACACGTGACAGACAGACCCCAAAGATCTATGAGCAAAGTCAGGTGGAGGTTTTACTCTGTGTGGCAAGATCAGGGGCCACATTTTCCCAGGGAGAGAGAGAGAGAGGAGGAGGAGGAGGTCATCACAGATAGCAGGAGCCCCCAGGTACAGAGGATGGTGGAGGGACGAGCCCAGGTGAGAGGGCAGTCTCAGACCGTGGCCCAGACCTCTCATCCCAGCTACTCAAAGGCCAACGCAAACGGGTTTAAAGACTGAAGCCAGCCCAAGCCACTTAGTGAGACCTTGTCTAAAACAGAAACAAGAAAACATAAAACAGAACAAAGCAAGCATGAGTTACTGGTTGATATATTGAAAAACACTTTCTTAACTGTTGATTAAGAACTGTTGTGTCTAACCCAGCCCGTTCCCCAAATCCCAACATCTTTCCCACTGTCCAGCACCTGCCACACAGAGGCCCCCAGACTACTGTTCCAAGTCCGGGCCAGGGTCTTTTTTCAGTGACAGCATCTTGCTTCAAGTGCCTGGCAGCTGTGTGTTGGCCCTTATGTGTCCCCAACTCTGGTGTGAGTCCTTTCAGTTCTGTTCTTAAGGCCCAAACCAGGGTCTGGGCCTCCTCTCCCCATTTTACTGACCCGGAGTGTCCCCATGCCAACTGGAGCCCGGCTCTCTGACCAGCTGCCCTCCCGGACCTCCTTGCCTTCTGCAGATGTGGACAGCTGTGAGAAGTGGCTCAACTGCAAGAGCGACTTCCTAGCCAAGTACCTGAGCCAGGTGCTGCAGGACCTGCCCAGCTGCCCCTGTGCCTACCCACTGGAGGCCATGTCCAGGGCCGTGAGCCTGCACGATGAGCACCAGGGCCGCAGCTTCCGGTGGAGAGATGCCAGCGGCCCGCACGAGCGCCTGGATGTGTACCACCCCACCGCACGCTTTTGCCTTCGCTCACTACTGTCAGACGAGAGCAGTACCCTGGCCGCCCAGCACTGCTGCTATGACGAGGGCAGCCAGCTGCTGACCCGCGGCAAGGGCGCCGGCGCCCCTGATCTGGTTAGCACCGACTTCTCCCCCGAGCTGCACTTCAAAGTGGACACGCTGCCCTGGATCCTGTGCAAGGGGGACTGGAGCCGCTACCACTCCGTGAGGCCGCCCAACAACGGCCGGGCCTGTGCCGCCAACCCCCCTGAGGAGGAATACTTGGCCCAGTTACGGGAGGCCAAGGAGTACTAAGGAAGGCTGCTGGGTTGGAGAGCTGCACTCTGAAGCCCTTCTCCCACCCTCGCCCAGGTTGACACTGCCTGTTCCCTGCCTGTGACCTCCGGGCAGTTCAGGGCCCTGGGCGTGTGATGGGGGAGAAGATTGAGGTGTGTATGGGGCAGTAGAAGTGTGTGCACCCTCATGTTTCTGGGGCCTCCTCCCTAACTACCGGCCAAGCTGCCATAGCCCGTGCCTCCACCCTGGCTCTGCACACAGGAGCGACCAGACCATTCCAGACCTATCCTGACTGCCAGGAGCTGCTACAGGTCTCTCAGACCTCCATCCCAGCTGAGCGGGGCCTCTCATACCATCTGGCCCCAGAGCTGTCCTTGCTGGGCTGGTACCCGCTGGTCACACTTCCTTGGCAAGATGGTACAGATATACTTCATCCCACCCTGCAGGTGGGTGTCCTAGCTCTGCACTGCTCTGTTCTAGGGACACACGTTAGCCTGGTGCCTGAGTGGGTAGACGGGCTGAGGCACACTCCCGCCGGGGGATGAGTCTCCCAATTCGGGCTCTTTTCCCTCATTTGGCACATTGTATTCTGCCCAGTGGCTGGGATCTACAGGGCATGTGGCTGGCTCAGAAAGGTACCATGTCCCTGTGGTGACTGTAAGCCAGCAGTCCACTGGAGGGGCTGACTTGCAGCATCGGGGCAATTTCTGTCGGCTTTATACCACTGCGGTGTCACCAGTGCACTGACACAGAGCTGGGAGGAAAAAGCAGCTCTCTGAGCACAGCTTGTCCCTCTGCGGGCCTCCCGCCGTCACCCAGACCACACTTCCTTGCCTTTTCCGGGGCTGAACTATCGGAGTCCCTGCCTGAGCCTACTCACAGAAGTCTCCAAAAAGGTAAAGGACTTCAGTTCTAGTCCCTGGACAGCTGTCCTAAAGCTCTCTGGGGTCCTCAGCAATAAAGCACTTTATTTTCCATTTCTGTCTTTTGAAAAACCAAGTTGCAGTCATAATTGCCTGGCCCACGGCTGGCTCCTTTTCCTGAAGCAGCTGGGCAGACAGCTCCTGGGATGCAGGGATGAATCTGACATCTGGAAAGGGCTGCCTTCGAGCCAGACAGAAGCTGGCTGGGCCTCAGAGGCACACCCGCACTTCACTTCACACAGATTGATTACATTTGCCCCACAGGGGAGTGGTCTCCCAGTCGTGGGGAGGGGGTCCAAACAGAGACCTGAAGGACTACACCTGGAAAACGAGAGGCGCACCTGTGTGCTGCCTTCATTGGTACCCTGGCCACACAGGCCATTGTCTCCCTTGACATGGAAGGAAGGACACAGGTGGGTCAGAGTGAAGAAGGAAGGCTGCCACCTGGAGGAGCTCAGAGAACCGGATGGTCCCATTTCCCATCATACCTAGAGGCACGTTGTTCGTTTGGCTCCCCCGGCAACTAGTGCAACCAGAATATTAAAGGGTCACAGAAGGCAGGATCTTAATCACCAGGTAAAAGCCAAGTTCACACTCATTCTGTTGTCTGAGAAATTCAGTGAGAGTTGCAGTGTTGGGAGTGACTTCGATGGCAGTGTTTGTCCTCCATGTATGTGGCCTTGGTCCGGTCTCTAGCACCGCACACACACAAGATTAGAACAGGCATGTTTCCCAAGTAACTGGAACTACAGACAAGCCCCACTGTACCTGACTTGTTTTAATTATTATTTTGGGGGGAGGGCAGGAACTTTTTTTTTTTTTTTTAATAATAAGGTAGAGACATCCCAGAGTCTGTATTTATAGAACTACAAATTCTCCTTTTCTCTAACAGAACTTACCTTGGCTCTTAAATACACTGTCTAAATCAAATCCATACCTAATGTTGGTCTTACCCAAACAATTTAAAATTATGATGAAAGTGACACACAAAACTGCTGCTGTTAGGTCACAGATGAAAGAAACTAAAGAGAAGGGGCCACAAAGGGGTCTGGAAGGGGCTGCGGAGTAAGTCAGCTCGGAACCTGTGTATTCAAGTTATGCAAAGGAGAAAGGGAGCCGGCGCAGGTGTCCTGTGTGGGAAACACCTGTGTGGGAGGACAGGCGCCAATGGCAGGGTCACTGAACCCAGGGAAGAGGACTGAGGTCGAGCGTTGGTGCTACTGGCCCATGAAATCAGACAGGGGCCCTTCTGCTCCCTCTGGGTCCAGGTCAGTCCCCTCACTGGCTTGAGACCTGTTCTTCTTTTCCCCCAAACCAGGTGCTCTTCCAGGGCCCCAGCTTCTAGAATGAACATCACACTAGTGTTTGTATCTTAATGAGATGTATTTGCCCAGGCTTTCCTTATTAAGGGCTGCAGGTGAGCCCGACCATTCAAAGTGGATCTCACTCGAGTTTGAAGCCTCCAAGGGTACAAAGCCTGTCTGAGCCTACTAAGTGAATGTTTCTGATCTGGCCTATTTGTCACATTAAGGCCCGTGATGTGCTGCTTTGCCTCCTCTATTGGTTTTCTTTGCAAGTTGACAAGTGTCACAAGTGTATCCCTGGCTTCAGAATCACCTGAGTTATTAAGATGCAGCATCGTGGGCTACATGACTCGCTTACCGAGTCAGAAGCTCTAGGGCTGGACCCATTTTTCTGCATCCAGGTTTCCCCACATGGCTCTTAGGTGTGGAGAACTGTTGGTCTTAGCGTGTCCCAAAATATCAATTCTGAGTTAAGAGAATATCAAGGGTTGTGAATTTGCAAGTTGGCAAGTGTTGCCTGCTAAGTGCCACCAGGCACTGGTGCTACCATGTACGTCATCTGAAACACTTTCACAAGGTCCTACACATCCATTTGGCAGATAAGAAACTTACTTGTGGGCCAGGGATTTAGCTCAGTGGTTCCGGCACCTGTCTTGCAAGCGCAAGGACCCGGGTTCGATCCCCCAGAAACCACATACAATACTGGGCACGGAGACTCATGCCCAGCAGCAACCAATACCACAGACCACAGTGCCGGGCGTGGTGGCTCACGCCTATAATCCCAGCACTCAGGAGGCAGAGGCAGGAGGATTGCTGTGATGTGAGTTTGAGACTGAGCTCAGGGCCAGCCTGAACTACAAAAGCAAGACCCTGTCTCAAAAAAAAAAAAAAAAAGAAACTTACTTGTCCAGTTGGTTAGGAAGTGGAACATTTATCACTCAGGAGGCCTTGTTATTTTTAGCAGCACCATTCTGCTTTTCTAGATTTGATGGCTAACAAATATTATCTGGGAGACGGCAGTGATAGCACTGAGTGACCATTTGGGCCAGGAGATGAGCACCGGTAATGAGCATCATGTGACAGCTGGACAGCCAGTGCTTTGGCTTTTACGAAGGTGGTGTAATCACTTCACATTTTCTTCAGAGTAACTGTCAACTTGCAGGTCAGGGCTCCAGTTTGTTGTTAATAATCTCTGTGTTGATTTGACTCAAGCTATAGTCCAAGTTGATTTATTTATTTTTAGTGAAGGACTTAATTTTAGATCTCTGGGAGGCAAGTGTAATGCCAATTTAGATGTCAATGAATTCAGTCCAGCTCTCATCTGAGTAAGTCAAGCCAAAGAGGTCTTTTAAGGGTCTAGGTGACCTAGATTGCAACTGTAAAGATTTATTTGGCCAAGTCAAGTAGGATCAGCTTCTGGGCTGCTATCTCATAGAATAGGCAAAAATAGAGGAGGAAACAGCTGGAGCTAAAGGAGGTCATAGTCCATAGCGTATAGGGCGCTGACTCACTGGGCTCAGGAAGCCGGAGCGAGCTCGCCTGGGAAAGTGACTCCCTAATGAGGTAGTCTCTTCATCCTTCTGTGTGGTAGTTGGGAGTCCATTACAAGGTGCATAGCCCTAGCACTTGGCACATAGCCAGTGCTCAATAAATTGTGTAATGGTACCAGGAATTTAAATTTTGAGGACTTTTTTTTCCTGCTGCTGGAAATTTGAACTCAGGACCTTATGCATACTACATAGGGGCTCTACCACCGAGCCACATCCCACATCTTTTTCAACCTTTTAAAATTTTGAGACAAATACTTGTTAAGTTGCCCAGGCTGACTTCCCACTGGGGACCCTCCTGCCTCACTGTCCCAAGTAGTTATGACCACAGAAATGTACATCTACCATGCTCAGCTGCTTCCTTTTTAGGGGTTGACAGAATACTTAGACCTGAATTTCCTACCCAGGAAGGTTACTCAGTATACTAAAAATGCAGTCTATATGAGGATGAACCCAACACGGAAGCAATGTTTAAATATGAGCCTGGGCTCTGCAATAATGGTCCTTATTCCAAATCCCAATCCTGGGCCGGGGAGTTAGCTCAGTGGTTCCGGCGCCTGTCTTGCAAGCACAAGGACTCGGGTTTGATCCCCGGTAACCAGACAATACTGGATGTGGAGACTCACGCCCAGCAGCAACCAGCACCACACACCACAGTGCCAGGCGTGGTGGCTCACCCCTGTAATCTCAGCACTCGGGAGGCAGAGGCAGGAGGATTGCTGTGATGTGAGTTGGAGGCTGAGCTCAGGGCCAGCCTGAACCACAAAAGTGAGACCCTGTCTCAAAAAAACCAAAAAACCAAATCCCAATTCTGCTTGACATCAGATGTTTGATCTGTGCTGTTAAGAGGTGAGGCTCACCTACAGGGTATGTATAAGGAAACTTATGGTTTACGTTTTTGTGAAACAAATGATAGTACATATTTCACTGGGCTTTATATGGATTAAATAAGGTAATGGGAAACTGTTCCATGACGGTACCCAAGTGCTCCAGCAGAAGCTGCCACAGGCTGGCAATGCTCATTTTTCTACGTCTCTAACCAACTCCTGGTCATCTCTTTACCCAGGACAACACGTCCACAGCAGTGGATACCTTCCTTGTGCTAAAAAGGCAGCTTTTTGTCAGCTTGCAAGATCAAGTGGGACAAGTTCAAGGACAGTGATGCTGGGTGGTGGGGGCAGGTCTCCTCTGTGTCTCATCACTTTGCCCAGAACAGAGCTCAGGCCTGTAGCGGCCTGCAGCACCCTGCCCCTTTTAAATTCAAGACCTTCAGGGAACTCAACAGCGGCCACTCAATGAACCCAGGTTCAAGACTTGTATGTTTTTAAAATTACGTTTATTTAGCATATGTACACAGAAAAGAGAAATCACCCTCTGATCCCACCCAGCAGAAAACATGCACAAACCCAAGGTATATGTGGAAGGAGAGGCCCCGGCCCCAAGTTAGCAGTTGGGATGGTGCGATCCTGTGAGTCACTAGCCCCAGTCACAAGTGTTGGGCAGGCTGGAGCCCCCTGCGGCCAGCCTAAAACAAGCGTGCACCATAGCCAAAGGTCTGTTTGATGCCCTCAAAATAGTACCGCTGCCAGCCCTGCCGCGTCCGCTCTTCCTCGGGGGCGGGGATGCCTCGGCCTTCCATGCAGAGTTCAGTCTCTCCGTTCTTGTCAATGAAGGTCAACGTGATGGTGGCAAAGTGCCCTGTGTGGGGAAGGTGGAAGGGAGGTGGGTTCAGATCCAGGGTTTCGTTGCAGGTTTACAACTAGGCAGAAAAGACACTCTGGGGATGATGGCACTGAACAAGCCTACTTACCCTCCGGCCAAGATTTAAACCTCCACTTCATCGCAATATGTTTCTCTGGGACCTAAAATAACCAGAGCTCAGGCTATAGCAGACTGCAACACCCCTAGTCCTAGCTAGTATTGGTCATCTGCCTTTGCATCATTTATCATCTGTGGAACTGTATTACTTGTAAGAGAATTCAAATTGTAGAATTCTTTTGAAAAAAACAAAATGCAGTTTTATTAAACTAAGGAATTAAGTCTTAAATTTTACTTACTATGCTGAAAAAAAAAAGACACAAAGTCAATTGTCTGCCCCATGACAGGTTACCAGATGCCTGTAGGTACTCACCAGATCCGTAAACTCCCCAGAGACGTTGCCATCTACCATGAGAAACTTCCCACCTTTGTCTGCTTCTAACATCGCAGGCGCGTGGGTAAAGGCCTGAACCAGCTAGGGGTGGAAGTGGGAAGAAGATTTCAACAGGACGCAGGAACACTGAAAACTGCCAGCCTTAACGCTCATGTCCATTGATGCCATTCTGCCCAGTGAGCAGGTTCTGGGTTCCCCTGTCTTTTGTTGCACTACTGACCAGGCTTTGCCTTTAGTAATTCTTTCTAAATCCATGATGCCATTACTTTGGGCCACTCATTTTTCTTTTTCTTTTCTTTTTTTTTTTTTTAGATTTTTTGAGACAGGGTCTCACTTTTGTGGTTCAGGCTGGCCCTGAGCTCAGCCTCCAACTCACATCACAGCAATCCTCCTGCCCCTGCCTCCTGAGTGCTAGGATTACAGGCGTGAGCCACCACGCCCGGCACTGTGGTATGTGGTGCTGGTTGCTGCTGGGTGTGAGTCTCCATACCCAGTATTGTATGTGGTTACCGGGATCAAACCTGGGTCCTTGTGCTTGCAAGACAGGCACCAGAACCACTGAGCTAACTCCCCGGCCCAAGGGCCACTCATTTTTCTAACAAGGATTCAAACCAGGCATGCTGATTCCACCTATAATCCCAGCACTCTGGGAGGCCAGTGGAGGAGGATCTGAAAGTTAGAGCCTCGCTTTAACAAGTAAGCTAGATACTGTCTCAAAATAAAAAAAGGGCTGGCATATAACTCAATGTGAAGGCCCTTGGTTCAGTCCTCAGCATCACAAAAGCTGTCTCCCCCCCCCCAAGTAAACAAAAAAACAAAGGATTCAGCCAGTGGTTCTAATTTACATGGCCCACAACTACACACACTGAAAGAGGGTGAGATTCACTTCAATGAGTGCTTGTACAGCATGTGATTTTTGTTTGCCTCTACTTGTATCAGGGAAGCATCAGGACTCCAGTCATGGTGCCTTCCCTGCCTGCTGAGGGGTTAGACCCCCAACGCAGAATGACAGAGGGTCACACTTACCTCTTGGGTAGTAAACACTCTATACAGCTCCTCTGGTGATGTCAAGAAGGTTTCTCTAAGGGTGATCTTACAAGTGGGGATTTTGACACCAACAGGTTTAGCCTGGGGTTTTGAAGGAGCAGACTTGGCCTGTGAAAAGTTCAATGAAATAGGTCCATTTAGAATAATGGTGAAATCTCAGGGACAGACCTCAAATAGCTTTCACTTCCAAAGGTATTATTATTTTTTTTTTTTTTAGGTTTTTGGAGACAGGGTCTCGCTTTGTGGTTCAGGCTGGCCCTGAGCTCAGCCTCCAACTCACATCACAAAATCCTCCTGCCTCTGCCTCCCAAGTGCTGGGATTACAGGCGTGAGCCACCACGCCCGGCACTGTGGTATGTGGTACTGCTTGCTGATGGGCGTGAGTCTCCACACCCAGTATTGTTATGTGGTTACCGGGGAATCGAACCCGGGCCCTTGCGCTTGCAAGACAGGCGCCAGAACCACTGAGCTAACTCCCCGGCCCCCCCAAAGGTATTATTGAGGGGGGATGAAGGGAATCTGTGTGTGTAGAAGTTTCAGTCATGAGAGAACTCTTCTAGAAATATCCTCAGTCGAAAACAATCACTGTAAGAGGAAAACTGTGGGACTCATTAAAAAGCCATCAGTGATAGGAAAGACCAGTCGTTAGGTACTTTTTTTTTTTTTGAGACAGTGACTCTCTTTGTATTTCAGGTTGGCCCTGAACTCACTATGTAGCCCAAGCCAGCCTCGAACTCACAGCAATCCTCCTGCCTCTGTCTCCTGAGTGCTGGGATTACAGGTGTGAGCCTACCATGCCCAGCACTGGTATGTGGTAACGGGGATTGAACTGGGAACCTTGCGTTTGGCAAGCAGATGCCAGAACCACTGAGCTAAATGAGCTAAATCACTGGCCTCGTTAGGGCCAGGACTAACTCACAACAGAACTGTTATGCTTAACTAGCTGGAAGCAAGGCCTTAGGTGATGAAACATGCCCCAAATCCAAGGATTGGGAAGCTAAGGCAAAAGGATTGCCTCAAGTTCAAGGCTAGCCTGAACCACATAGCAAGACCAAAAGCAAAGCTGAGAGCAGGAGCTGGGGGTATAGCACAGTAGTGTAGTACTTGCCTAAGGACTATGCAAGGAGCTAGGTTTCATCTCCCACACTGTCTTCACTCACCCTCCCCGTTCCTCAAAGGAATCTGGAAGCAGTTGGGCATGGTGGTACACACCTGCAAGGCCAGCATTCTGGCGGGCTGAGATAGAGGGAGATCACCTAGCTGGAGACCAGCCTTGGCAACTTAAGAAGATCCTATCT